>CAKNEV010000101.1:0-86422 GCA_930272055.1 Rhizopogon roseolus
TGGACTATGTGTATCAGGTTGGTTTTCACCAAACAAATATTATTTGTTATATTACTTTGTTTGTTGCATTAGTAATACTGTGTGGCTATGCTCATTTCCCCACACCAACTAGGCTTATTTCGTCATTGTCATTACTAATATTGTTGTTGTCCCCAGTGCGCTCGTCTTTGAGCTCGTTGTCACCGTCATCGGCCGTACTTACTCCTAGGGCCCAGTCACGTGCACTGCACATTAACGGTCCAAGCGGTGCGTGTTTCGTGGCCTGTACATTATCGTTGCTGCCGCTCATACACCTTTTGGACTATCATCATCATCCTCCGTCCTCTTCGCACATCAGAATAGCAGGCTTACGCTGAGCACCTCAGGTGCAATAAGTATGCATGAACTCAAATGGGACATGCTAGGTGCGTCCTTTTTTACTCATCTTCATTCCCCGCTTGCAAGCTCCTGCCAAAGGACCGCCACACATTGGCGCATGACCGAGGTCGGCGTGTGCGTACGGATGGGAAGTAGTACCAGTCGTTGAAGCAGTGAGTCGTTCTCCTGCTGTCTGATTTTATTATTCGCTGACGAAATGTCCGTTATAGCAACCCCTTCTGGTGGACATCTCAGCGGAAATGAGTTGCAGTTGCCCTTCCAGGCTTGCATGAAGATGGAGAAATTCGGTGATTTGATCTTGGTGAGTCTTTCCCTACATGTATTCATCTTCATTGCTGATTTTGTTTCCTGCAGCGTGCTACACAACCTCAGATGGTTGTGTTCAGCTTGTACGACGATTGGCTGAAGTCCGTGTCCAGCTATACTGCCCCCTCTCGTCTCGTCCTCCTACGTGGCTTGCATGTTAACAATGAGAAGGAAAATGTTATCCTATGCCCTGACAAGTCGACCATTACAGAGCAGCACTTCGTCTGGCCCACTCTTACAGACTATGAGTGGATCATTTCTATTCAAGGATCTCGAGCCTCTTAGGTAGATTAAGACTCAAGTGCTTGAGCTCAACCACCTATCCCTCACGGGCATCACCGCCCAAGCCTCAATCTGCGTCGCTGCTTCCTTTACCCTTGGTTCAGTGTCACTGTCAGCCCATCAGCTAATGGTACCTTGCTTCGAATGGGGCCGCAAGAACGTGGACAACTCTGCCAACCCACCCGGTTTCAACCCCAACATGTCGGAGCGGGTGCAGCTTTTTGTTGTCTTACCGTATTCTGGGCATGACGCTCGTACCAGAGGGCAAAGTCTGGAACTACGGTATTGGTCTTACGGTTCCACTCGTCCGATTAGCATGAGGTCTGACATTATCCGCAAACGCTCCCGCCGTGATGCGCATGCGCTATGCTCCTCCCTAGCGGAAGCCACAAGCGCCACCAACACCCCTGGCACGCCTTCCGAGTCGCCTTCTAACTCAGGTGCCCTCAGCCTCCCTGAGCGCCTCGCGCCGCCCTTTAGCACTCATACACACGATAGGTACAAGGAAGGCAGCTTCCAATCTGCTGCCCTGGCATTCTTAAGAAAGAACGACGTTCGCGCGCTGAACCTACGCCCAGACTCGGAGGACTTCCGAAAATTGAAGAGTTTTTTCAAAGGTGTTTTCGTCACCCTCGTCCATCGACAGGGAAAGAAGAAGATTCGGGGCTTAGTCCCAAATGCCGGAAACTTCGCATTCGACAATACGAACGTAAATGTAAGTTACTATATAATTCACGCTTTTAGCTTTGCTCACAAAGGGGCAGGACTATTTCAAGAAGGTCTATGGTCGACACCTGGCATACCCGAACATCATTGGGGTTCAAGTGGGCTCGAGGGATCATGACGAAGTCATTCCTGCCGAGCTATGCCGTATCGCGCCCGACCAAAGATATATTCGCAAGCTTCCATCTGATTTTACGTCGTCCATGGTACAATTCTCCTCAAAAAACCCTCAGGATCGCTTTGCGCTTATCAGCGCTGGGATCAACAATTCGATTACAGCCGATCAGCGTTCTGTGGGTAATTCTTTCATCTATCGTGGGTTCAGCTAACTCTTCGCGCAGGCACTGGATTACCAGAACTCACCCTTCATGCAGGATGCTGGGATAACGGTACTCCTTCAAATCTCAGCCAGAACTGGGCGCAGCCTGCGACAGCAAACATCAGTGCTGGTGTCGGCGTTGGTGCAACAGCTTCACAGCAAGCACAGGCCCCACGAGCGCATCCTCTTCCTCTCGTCGTAGCAGCATGGACTTTTCCCTTTTTCAGCCCCTACTGGATCATTCCCTCATCTCTCCCGAATGGCGCTTGCTCTCTCACGTTCGGTCCCAACTTTCTGTGCAGTCAAAGGAGAGGATGAGGAGGATGGGTGAGACCATATTATCATAAAGTAGCTATTCAACTTTTTGTAGTAGATTAGTATGCATTATGCAAGGGACCCATGAGTAATACCCTCAGTGGGTTGTACCCGGATCTTATTGGCCATACCCTCGACGAAACCCATACCCGCAGCAGGGGGTATATCTCCGGGTACAGGATCGCCAGTACCCGGTATACCCATGCAGTTCCCTACGTGCCACACTTTGTCCGGGAAGCCATCGTAGCTGACATGTGACATTTACTGATGAGTTAGTCTGGTGGGGGCCTTATGCCGTCGTCGGAGCATTTGAACGTCTGGGGACCAGACAAGGGTCCCCTTAGTAGACTAGAATGTAATGTCCTACATAGAGTACAATACATACCTACGATAGATTACGGGAGTAAGCCCCCGAGTATAGCCTAGGCTATGTCCGACATAGGGTCTACGACCCCAAAGGACAATAAATTGGAATTTTTAAAAAAAATGGAACAAAATGGATAGGATCTCCAGGTCATATTCACAAACGGACAATGAGCCTAATATTTACAATAGTATGCCCGATGACGGTGATGACGAGCTCAAAGACGAGCGCACTGGGGACGACAACAATATTAGTAATGACAATGACGAAATAAGCCTAGTGGTGTGGGGAAATGAGCATATTACTAATGCAACAAACAAAGTAATATAACAAATAATATTTGTTTGGTGAAAACCAACCTGATACACATAGTCCACCGTACACGGGTCATAGTCACGTTATCAGTCTTCGCCTTTTCCCGAATTTATGCTTGTGACCTCTTCAAACCCGTGCCATGACGATGTCGTCCGACACTGAGTTTTTTTTTTGCATCATCGCTCCCACCTAAAAAGCCAAACGATTCTGCAGGGACACTCATCGACGCTGTGACAGTACCAAAAGAGCGAAGATTTAAGTCAATTCATGTTGATCATCAGTCATTGTGTACCTTGAATGATCGAGTGGAGGGCGTAGCGATGAACTAGAGAGGTATTGAATTGCAAGTCTAAAAGTTAGTTTCATACTTCATATTGACTCACTTGTCATCACTGCTTGCCGTACTTCATGCTAGGGTGAAATATGACATAGGAAGGCAAGCCGACCTCGACGCCTACGGAGGTAACATTTTGAATTAGGTTGGAATCGGTTCACTTGTATTCTTAATCTAGTTCCTGGGTTACAGCAAGAGCTCGATATGATAATTCCTGCTAGAGTATATACGCATAAGCAGCGCAGACTACGCTCTTTATTGATAGCAATAGAAATGTCATGTTGAATTGACGGCCGGACACCACGAACTATGACTATTCTCAGAGAAAAACGACGATGAATGGTTTGACCTATAGTACCTTGTTCACAACTGTCATCATAATAGGAGGGTTGAACCGTTGTTGCCACGTCAGCGACCACTGGTTGAGTGGGTTCCAACAGCACTCCGCTAACGCTGCTGCCAGGGGTGCGGCTGGGCTGCCGACTGTAACGAGTCCAGCGTTAAGCTAGTACTCGCCTCAGTTGTTCCCAATTGTGGGGCATGGTGGTGGTTTTGGATTAAGAGAACCCTGGCGGAGCTAGCATCCCCAGCGTCTTTCTTTCCCGTGGCCAAATTCCGCCTCAACTCTGCCATGTCTTGATCCTCGATGACTCATTTGAACTTCACATGTGTACCCGACGCTATATAGTGGAAACGGAGCTTGTTCTAGCAGTCACTGCCGACGGCGAAGAAAGAGAGTCGTGAGCAGCAAGAGTTCAATATTAAAATAGATACACGTGACGTGCCGACTCATCAGGATATCTCTGTCTTGCTTGCCGAGGGGGAGATAGACGCGTGCTCGCATGAATGTGTGGACACGGACAATTGCAAGTAGATAGAATAATTTGCACAAAATTTCTAAAGGCTCAAATTTGTTCTACAATCGCTCGGACGCATAGCGTTGTGGCATGTGTAGCTGCGAGTTTTGTTTGTTCATATGTTTGCTTGTGGATTCAATTTCTGGGTGTCCTTTTTACGCGCCTTATTTCGAAATTGCCTCTGCAAGAAGGATTCGTAACTGGTTCGATGGCTGAAAAAAGGTCTACTTCTCCTCTAGTCAATCCTCGCTCCTCAGTGATGCAAGAAATGACTCCTCAAGCTGGTGACCAAACCGGCGAGGAAGACTCGAATCCTCAAGCTGGTCTTATTCCAAAAACCCGCGTCAAACGTGCCAGAAGACGACTCAGAGGAAGCGAAAGTGATGCCAGACCTTCAAAGAAGCCGAGAAGACGCGGACGACTTGATTTAATGCCAACCATGAACTTGGACATTCTATTTCATGTCAGACGCAAGCGTACTACTTTATATATACATAAAACTGATGAACAGGTCCATCTAGATCCTCTCTTTCCTCTATCCAATGGATCTTTTAAATCTTTCCCGGACTAATAAGGATTTTCGAAATTTATTGTTGCAGCCTTCATCTGCTACTGCATGGAAAACTGCTCGCCTACAAGTAGAAGGCCTTCCCGATTGTCCAGCGGACATGAGTGAGCCGCAATATGCACACCTCCTTTTTTACCCTCATTGTCATGTGCGGAAATTTTGCCGAAGCACTCCCAGTCGCTGACTTATACTGTAGGATTGTGATAGAGTTGTCCGCAATGCTTCATGGGCATTTCGGGCTCGGTACTGCGCTAAATGCTTCGATTCAAAGTGGGTTACGTTGGTTGCAGGCTCAGCTTTTCAATTTACGTTTGTGTAGCACTATTAACCAGTTTGGCCAGGGGTCACGGGGTTACGTTCAGTGCAAGGATTTTTTATTTGATGGATACCTACCCTCAATCTTTTCGGTCGAACGCGGTAAACACACTTGGAACTGTGTCATGGGTCGGAATCTTACAGTGTTTCAGGAAGACGCAGGTCGCTGTTCCTTAGGAAGGCACTCGAAGAATTACTAGCTGAGTACTCGAAGACGCCACAAAATGAGAGGGCAGCTTTGCTTGATAAAAAGCGAGTGCATGCTCTTGAAGTTATGCAAGTACGTTGGACTGCTTATTCACTTGGGTTATACCAATGACGTCTTCGTTCCAGCATGCAAAGAAATGTCGGGACTGGTCGCTCTCCGTGGCAAGTTCTCGCAAAGATGAACTTGACGATGTAAGATGCAAACGCAAGGATGCGTGCGTCACACACTGTTTTTGTGTATGCTCCAGTATTGACTGTTGCTTAATCTTAGTATCATTGTTCGCCTCAATGAAGCAGGATACAAGCCCGAGTTGGACTATGTAGGCATTTTTTGGTTGCAACAGCAAGCGAAAGCATTGTTCAGGTCCAAGGCCCTTACGTCGAAAGGTGAGTGCGTTTTTCAAATGGTTAAAGTAGGTATTTATCTCCTTGCTGCCAGAATGGGATCGTATTCGCCCAGAATTAATCGCAAAGCTAAACTCTGTTAGGACTCCTCGGCTAGAGGATGAGATCTACGGTCCCAGGCGCGAGATTTTGAAGGTTGAATACAAAAAGTACCTCCAGCAACCTCCTCCCCACGGCGCTGCATTCGACTTGATGCCACATGCTCCTGATATCGCCGAGTTCGCTCCTTTCAGAGATATTATCACGTTACCTGAGTCAAATACAGTAACAGCATCTTCATTCATTTCTGCTTTTCAGCAACTTCCGCATTTCATACCCTCCTGGAGGGCCAAGATCGACAATGAATTTATGGACCAGATCCGCGTCCCGGAAACCGATGTCGATCGTGGAAAACAGAGCGGTTCAGATATTCTTCAGCTTGCGACTGCTGCATTCAGGATGGTGTGCGAATCCGATCATCGTCTATTCATGTATCCCGAAGTGCTCTCATGGCCTGGATTCTTTAGCTCTTCTCAATTCCATTCGTATGGTGACTCGATGACTATTCCTCAACTACGAATGAGACAATTCGGGTGCCAAACGTGGTCTGCAAGTTGGAACAGGTGTTCTTGTGACTCCGAAATCAGCGTGTTTCAGAGGGCCGCGGCTGTAGTTCTGGCCACGGGCCTTGACCTAAGGACTGCGCGTCGAGAGGATATGGATAGACTGGATGCTCGGCTGGCATGCGAATTATGTTCCTCGCCGGGCAGGAAGGTAATCATGAGATGGGATATGGCGGTAAATGACAATTTCGAGAATCGATGACCATGCTCATGTCGTGACAGATTATCCACAGCTACCGCTTGCATCGTGTGCATGCATATGAGGTTTCATGGACATTGTTAGAGGGGGACGACTTAGTCAATGTCAAAAATTATGAGCGCGAGACAAGGGCACATGCTCCACACGAGCGTGCTATTGCGTATTGCGCCTTGTGCCAGCATCACATTGGTGATGCACGACCACTGCAAGACGTCCTGGATCATTTGGCTATCATGTACGCTTTCTTTTCCCTGGCTTGGAAGTATGTCCGTACTCTAACACCCTTTCATAGTCATGGAATTCCCTCAAATAAGGCCGAACAAGGTATACATTACATTCCCGACCGTAATTCGATACCCGTGATAGCTATGTGTTTGGAGAGTGAGGGAAAGGTATCAATGCACGTGGACAAGAAGACACCCGTGTTCTGCCATGGGACAGAACTTCTTACTGACGCCAATTATTATGTGTAGTAGTCCTACTGTCTACTTAACAGAATGTAATGCAATGGACATGCTTCGAGTAGTATAATGTGTACTGAGGTCTGAACTTACTCGACCTTGTTGCGGCCTTGTTGTGGGGAATGAAGTTGAATTCCACAGGTCATAGTCACGTGCCGAGGATATCATGCAAGTCTTCCTGTCATCAAACTATCGTCAGATTCGTGACCCTCCTGTTGGAATTTCGCAGCTGCGCGAATGACGGACAACGAAATGGTATAGGCAGGCCGCAGGGAACTCTTTGCAAACGCGCAAAGGTACTCGACTCGTAGATACGAGCATATGTAGGTAAATTTTTTCTTATCACATGCGAAATGTAAAGGACTTCAACAACGCCCGAAATAATCCGACACCTCCACCCAACATCAATATTATGGCTCACGCACACTTTTGGGCCGCGTCTCTTCCGAAGTTGTTCTTGTTTGTTCACCGTCTTGATCATGCTCGCCATCGCCCATAACCATCTTTTAAACCCGTGCCATGACGATGTCCTCCGACACTGAGTTTATTTTTTCGCATCATCGCTCCCACCTAAAAGCCAAAGTATTCTGCAGGGGCACCCATCCATGCTGTTATGTACAATACAAAGAAGCGAAGATCTAAGTCAATACGTGTTGATCATCAGTCTTTGTGTACCTTGAATGCTTGACGGAGGGCGCGGCGATGAATTAGAGAGGTGTTGCATTGCAAGTCGAAAAGTTGGTTTCATACTTCCAGTTGACTCACTTGCCATCACCGATTGCCGTACTTCGCGCTAGGATCAAATACGACATGGGAATGCAATGCGACCTCGATATCGACTTGCTACCTGGTCAATGTATTTGTTGTAATGAATTATAAAGTATACCGTGGGAGTACTGTTCAACACTTCGAGTTTCAAAAGGATAATTATCAGGCGACATTGTCAGGCTATTCAACAGTGAAAGTATTGCATAACTTGTCCTGTATCAGTAATAGCAGGGCTTACCATGTGGTGTTGTCGTGAATGTGTAGAACACGGACAATTGCAAGTAGGTAGAATAATATGCATACAATTTCTAAAGGTCCAAATTTGGGGACATGTTCTACAACCGCTCTGACACATAGCGTTGTGGCATGTGAATCTCGTTTGTTCATATGTTGCTTGTGGATTCAATTCTTGGGTAAGGCTCCTTTTTCAGGTTACATACGCGTCTTGCCTCTGCACAAAGCATTCGTAACTCGTCCGATGGCTGAAAAAAGGTCTGCTTCTCCTCTAGTCGACCCTCACTCTCCAGTGATGCAAGAAATTGCTCCTCGAGCTGGTGACCAAACAGACGAACAAGACTCGAGTCCTCAGGCTGATCTTACTCCAAAATCCCGCGTGAAACGTGCCAGAAAACGACTCAGAGAAAGCGAAGATGATGTCACACCTTCAAAGAAGCCGAGAAGACGCGGACGACTTGAGTTAATGCCAACCATGAACTTGGACATTCTATTTCATGTCAGACGCAAGCATACGACTTTCCTTACAAAACTGATGAACAGGTCCATCTAGATCATCTCTTTCCTCTATCCGATGGATCTTTTAAATCTCTGCCGGACCACCAAGGACTTTCTAAATTTATTGTTGCATCCTTCATCTGCTATTGCATGGAAAACTGCTCGCCTACAAGTAGAAGGCCTTCCGGATTGTCCAGCAGACATAAGTGAACCGGAATATGCATACCTCCTTTTTTACCCTCATTGTCATGTGCGGAAAATTTGCCGAAGCACTCCCAGTCGCTGACTTATACTATAGGATTGTGATAGAGTTGTTCGCAATGCTTCATGGGCATTTCGGGCTCGGTACTGCGCGGAATGCTTCGATTCAAAGTGAGTTACGTTGGTTGCAGACTCGGCTTTTCAATTTACGTTTGTGTAGCACTATTAACCGATATGGCTGGGGGTCACGGGGTTACGTTCAGTGCAGGGATTTTTCATTTGATAGATACCTACCCTCAGTCTTTTCGGTCGAACGTGGTAAACACACTTGGATCTGTGTCATGGGTCGAAATCTTACAGTGTTTCAGGAAGAGGCAGGTCGCTGTTCCTCAGGAAGGCACTCGAAGAATTGCTAGCTGAGTACTCGAGGACGCCACAAGATGAAAGGGCAGCTTTGCTTGATAAAAAGCGAGTGCATGCTCTTGAAGTTATGCAAGTACGTTGGACTGCTTATTCACTTGGGTTATACCAATGACGTCTTCGTTCCAGCATGCAAAGAAATGTCGGGACTGGTCGCTATCCGTGGCAAGTTCTCGCAGGGATGAGCTTAGCGATGTAAGATGCAAACGCAAGGATGCGTGCGTCAGACACTGCTCTTGCGTATGCTCTAGTATTGACTGATGCATAACCTTAGTATCATTGTTCGCCTTAATGAAGCAGGATACAAGCCCGAGTTGGATTGTGTAGGCATTTCCTGGTTGCAACAGCAAGCAAAGGCATTGTTCAGGTCCAAGGCCCTTACTTCGAAAGGTGAGTGCGTTTTCAAATAGTTAGAGTAGGTATTTATCTCCCCGCTGCCAGAATGGGATCGTATTCGCCCAGATTTAATTGCAAAGCTAAATCCTGTTAGGGTTCGTCGGCTAGAGGATGAGATTTACGGTCCCAGGCGCAAGATTTTGATGGTTGAATACAAGAAGTACCTCCAGCAACCTCCTCCCCACGGCGCTGCATTCGACTTGATGCCACATGCTCCTGATATCGCCGAGTTCGCCCCTTTCAAGGATATTATCACATCACCTGAGTCAACTACTCTCACCGCATCTTCGTTCATTTCTGCTTTTCAGCAGCTTCCGCATTTCATACCCTCCTGGAGAGCCAAGATCGACAATGAATTTATGGACCAGATCCGCGTCCCTGAAACCGATGTCGATCGTGGAAAACAGAGCGGTTCAGATATTCTTCAGCTTGGGACTGCTGCATTCAGGATGGTGTGCGAATGTGATCATCGTCTATTCATGTATCCCGAAGTGCTCTCGTGGCCTGGATTCTTTTCCTCTTCTCCACCTGGTTTGTATGATGACTCGATGACTGTTCCTCAACTACGAATGAAACAGTTCGGGTGCCAGACATGGTCCACAAGTTGGGACAAATACTCTGGTGAAACCAAAATCAGCGTGTTTGAGGGGGCCGCGGCTGTAGTTCTGGCCACGGGCCTTGACCTAAGGACTGCGCGTCGAGAGGATATGGATAGACTGGATGCTCGGCTTGCATGCGGATCATGTTCCTCGCCGGGCAGGAAGGTAATCATGAGATGGGATATGGCGGTAAATAACAATTTCGAGAATCGGTGACCATGCTCATGTCGTGACAGATTATGCACAGCTACCGCTTGCATCGTTTGCATGGATATGAGGAGGTTTCATGGACATTGGTAGAGGGGGATGACTTAGTCAATGTCAAAAATTATGAGCGCGAGACAAGGCCACATGCTCCACACGAGCGTGCTATTGCGTATTGCGCCTTGTGCCAGCATCACATTGGTGATGCACGACCACTGCAAGACGTCCTGGCTCATTTGACTACGATGTATGCTTTCTTTCCCTGGCTTGGAAGTATGTCCGTACTCTAACACCCTTTCATAGTCATGGAATTCCCTCAATTAAGGCCGAACAAGGTATACATTATATTCCCGACCGTAATTCGATACCCGTGATAGCTATGTGTTTGGAGAGCGAGGGAAAGGTATCAATACACGTGGACAAGAAGATACTTGTGTTCTGCCATGGGACAAAACTTCTTGATGGCCCCAGTCATGCTGTGTAGTAGTCCTACTGTCTAAATCGAATGTAACGCAATGGACTTGCTTCGAATACTGCATCGTAGCATAACATGTACTGTAGGACCTTGCTGCTACCTTCTTTTGAAGACTTGGAACAATCAGAGTCGCAACAACAGTGCTGGGTTGTTGCACTGGGTTGTTGCATGACATTGGGTGTCCACAACCGCAGCCTCCGTCAAAATGGTCATTACTCGCCCATCTTATCATCTTATAGCCCTCCCAAGCAAAAAGTACAGCAATCGCGATGGCAGTCGCGGAGTCGACCCACCACCCACTGCGCCAAGTACGATATAGGAGGGAACCAATCAGTAGTGCACACTAAACTGAATGCATGACAAGGTGCAAAGTGTCTCGCCGTTCATCTTGCTGGAGTTGAGTATCTTTGCGAGGTAACGCTTTAGCAACAAGAACATGATGAAGGTGGCGCACCGGAGACGGTGAGCGACGTGTTTGATGGACTGGGGTGCTCATGTGCGATAAGGGAGGCGATTGAAGTACCAATGCTGCCTCACACCAAATAGCGGAAACGGAGCTTGTTCTAGCAGTCAGCGCCGACGGCGAAAAAGAGAATAATTGTTGGAAGGCGAGCGAACAAGAATTCAATATTACATACTATAGTGAGCATCAGGATATCTCTATCTTGCTTGCCAAGAGAGCGATAGACGCATGCCCGTGAATGTGTGGACACGAACAATTACAAGTACTATAGGTAGAATAATTTGCATACAATTCCTAAAGGCCCAAACTTGGGGACATGTTCTAGAATCCACACCCGCGCATAGCGTTGTGGCATGTGTAGTTGCGAATTTTGTTTGCTCATAATATTGTTGCTTGTGGATTCAATTTTTTGGGCGAGGGCGAGTGCTCCTTTTTCAAGTTACGCTTCTTGTTTCGAAATTCTGCACAACGGATTCGTAACTGGTTCGATGGTTGGAACAAGGTCTGCTTCTCGTCTAGTCGACCCTCAGTCCTCAGTGATGCAAGAAATGGCTCCTCGAGTTGGTGATCAAACAGACGAGGAAGACTCGAATCTTCGGGCTAGTCTTACTCCAAAAACACGCGTCAAACGTGCCAGAAAACGACTCAGAGAAAGCGACGATGATGCCATACCTTCAAAGAAGCCGAGAAGACGCGGACGACTTGACCTAATGCCAACCATGAACTTGGACATTCTTTTTCATGTCAGACGCAAGCATACGACTTTCCATACAAAACTGATGAACAGGTCCATCTAGATTCTCTCTTTCCTCTATCCGATGGATCTTTTAAATCTCTCCCGGACTACCAAGGATTTTCGAAATTTATTGATGCAGCGTTCATCTGCTACTGCATGGAAAACTGCTCGCCTACAAGTAGAAGGCCTTCCGGATTGTCCACCAGACATGAGTGAGCCGCGATATGCACACCTCCTCTTTTACGCTCATTGTCATGTGCGGAAAATTTTGCCGAAGCACTTCCAGTCGCTGACTTATACTCTAGGATTGTGATAGAGTTGTTCGCAATGCTTCATGGGCATTTCGAGCACGGTACTGCGCGAAATGCTTCGATTCAAAGTGGGTTACGTTGGTTGCAGACTCAGCTTTTCAATTTACGCTTGTATAGTACTATTAATGAATATGGCCAGGGGTCACGGGGTCTCGTCCGGTGCAGGGATTTCTTATTTCATCATTACCTACCCTCGGTCATTTTGCTCGAACGCGGTAGACAAACTTTGTTGTGTGTCGTGGATCGGAATCTTATAGTATTTCAGGAAGATGCAAGCCACTATTCCTCAGGAAGGCACTGGAAGAATTGCTAGCTGAGTACTCGAAGACGCCACAAGATGAGAGGGCAGCTTTGCTTGATAAAAAGCGAGTGCATGCTCTTGAAGTTATGCGAGTACGTTGGACTACTTACTCACTTGGATTGTACCAATAACGTCTTCGTTCCAGCATGCAAATAAATGTCGGGACTGGTCGCTATCCGTGGCAAGTTCTCGCAAAGATGAACTTGACGATGTAAGATGCAAACGCAAGGATGCGTGCGTCACACACTGTTTTTGTGTATGCTCCAGTATTGACTGATGCATAACATTAGTATCATTGTTCGCCTTAATGAAGCAGGATACAAGCCCGAGTTGGACTGTGTAGGCATTTCTTGGTTGCAACAGCAAGCAAAGGCATTGTTCAGGGCCAAGGCCCTTACTTCGAAAGGTGAGTGCGTTTTCAAATAGTTAGAGTAGGTATTTATCTCCTTGCTGCCAGAATGGGATCGTATTCGCCCAGAATTAATCGCAAAGCTAAATCCTGTTAGGGTTCGTCGGCTAGAAGATGAGATCTACGGTCCCAGGCGCGAGATTTTGATGGTTGAATACAAGAAGTACCTCCAGCAACCTCCTCCTCCCGGCGCTGCATTCGACTTGATGCCACATGCTCCTGATATCGCCGAGTTCGCCCCTTTCAATGATATTATAACGTCACCCGAGTCAACTACTATCACCGCATCTTCGTTCATTTCTGCTTTTCAGCAGCTTCCGCATTTCATACCCTCCTGGAGAGCCAAGATCGACAATGAATTTATGGACCAGATCCGCGTCCCGGAAACCGATGTCGATCGTGAAAAACAGAGCGGTTCAGACATTCTCCAGCTTGCGACTGCTGCATTCAAGATGGTGTGCAAATTCGATCATCGTCTACTCATGTATCCCGAAGTGCTTTCGTGGCCTGGATTCTTTTCCTCTTCTCAATTTGATTCATGTGATGATTCGATGACTGTTCCTCAACTACGAATGAAACAGTTCGGGTGCCAGACATGGTCCGCAAGTTGGGACAGATATCATTGTGAATCCAAAATCAGCGTGTTTGAGGGGGCCGCGGCTGTAGTTCGGGCCACGGGCCTTGACCTAAGGACTGCGTGTCGAGAGGATATGGATAGACTGGATGCTCGGCTTGCATGCGAATCATGTTCCTCGCCGGGCAGGAAGGTAATCATGAGATGGGATATGGCGGTAAATGACAATTTCGAGAGTAGGTGACCATGCTCATGTCGTGACAGATTATGCACAGCTACCGCTTGCATCATTGGCATGGATATAAGGAGGTTTCATGGACATTGATAGAGGGGGACGACTTAGTCAATGTCAAAAATTATGAGCGCGAGACAAGGCCATATGTTCCATATGAGCGTGCTATTGCGTATTGCGCCTTGTGCCAGCATCACATTGGTGATGCCCAACCACTGCAAGACGTCCTGGATCATTTGGCTATGATGTATGCTTTCTTTTCCCTGGCTTGGAAGTATGTCCGTACTCTAACACCCTTAATAGTCATGGAATTCCCTCAAATGAAGTCGAGCAAGGTATACATTACATTACCGACCGTAATTCGATACCCGTGGTAGCTATGTGTTTGGAGAGCGAGGGAAAGGTATCAATACACGTGGACGAGAAGACGTCTGTGTTCTGCCATGGGACAGAACTTCTTAATGGCGCCAATTATTATGTGTAGTAGTCCTACTGTCTACTTAACAGAATGTAACGCAAAAAGGTTCACTTTTAATTAAAGACTGAAGAGGATCCATGCAGCGGCTGTCGAGAAACAATCCAAATACTCTCGCCCTAGTCAACTTCCAAGCGTTTTTGCAAACTGCAATAAGTTAGCTGCGAATTTTGTTTTGTTCATATGTTGCTTGTGGAGCCCGTCTTCAGATCTGTACCCTGCCTCTGCTTCACCACACCTGTCACGACAACGTCGACGACCTCGCGTCCTGATTCACATAGTATTCCATTACAGTATACCCACTCATTTGCTGTCGGCTACATATTTTCGAACTTCTACTCCGCGAGACGCGTTGCTGGTGATATGGCAAATGTTGCTATTCTCTTAACTCTGCTAGGAGTTGCAGATGAAGTTTCTCGTACAGGAAGGCACGCAAAACCTGAAATCTTAGGCTTGGACCAATGGACATGCTTGCTCTAGCTAAAAACAACATTATGAATTGAACTTACTCGACCCTGCTGCTACCTTCTTTTGAAGACTTGGAACAACCAGAGTCGCAACAGCAATGCTGGGTTGTTGCACTGGGTTGTTGCACGACATCAGGTATGACCTTGCGTTCATCCTGTCCACAACCGCAGCCTCCGTCAAAACGGTCGTTACTCGCCCATCTTATCATCTTATAACCCTCCCAAGCAAAGAGTACAGCAATGACGATGGCAGTCGCGGAGTCGACCCACCACCCGCTGCGCCAAGTACGATATATGAGGGAACCAATCAGTAGTGCACCACTAAACTGAATGCATGACAAGGTGCAAAGTGTTTCGCCGTTCATCGTGCTGGAGTTGAGTGTCTTTGCGAGGTAGCGCTTTGGCACCCAGAACAAGAACATGATGAAAATGGCGCACGCAGAGATGATGAGCGATGCGTTGGATGGACTGGGGTGCTCATGTGCGATAAGGGAGGCGATGGAAGTACCAATGGCTGCTAGGGCGAGCATCACGAGGAGAGTGCCTATGGCAAAGGTTGCTATTCTCTCAACCCTGTTTGGTGTCAGCAGATGAATATTCGCATGAAGAGAAACGCAAACCTCAGGTCTTTGCTCGATCTAGTAGATCTAACCCCATCTTCTACGTCGCCTTCTTCACCAGGTTTGAGTCCGTGAAGAAACCTCCAAACCACGAGTGACGCGGAGAGAACTTCGATGACAGACTGGATGCCAAAGAAGATGAGAGCGTGCGATGATGACTCTGCACCAAAGACTACGGAGATCACGCCTTCAGCGATGTTGTAGATAAGGCTGGCGATGCTGATAGCGACGGCGCATTGCTGTAGGGTGTGTCGTGAAAGCATGGTGAATGTGAAAACATGATCGGTTTAGTTGACAGGTTCTTATCAGCTACAGAAAGAAAGAAAGAACGATAGTCTCCCATAGCCAGCTGACCTTGATAGAACAAGGAAGACACATTTTTATAAAGATCTGCTTCTGATACCAATAGCAATAGTATGACTTTGATATGTCTGCGGAGTAGCTTATGCCACTGGAGGAGAAACGGCTCCGCGCCTATTCTTTTACAAATTAAAGGTCAACCTTACACCACTATTGCGAAAAAGACTTGTGCGAAGAAGAGGACTAAAGTCAGCGGTAGCTCTCTTCAAAAGCTGTCGCACAACAGCCTCAGGCCGAGGATCAGCCAACCTTATTTATTCCCACCAACCAACCGTGTTTGGTTAGAGACTTTGAGACGTTCCTTCGCAGCGGTGAGGGAGGGCGAGAGTCGGGAAGATGCTTTAAAGGAGAATATTGCAAAGTGGCGAGAACTGGTCGCTTTGGCAGTGAACTTGGTGCATTACTTATTTTCTTGTTCTACCGCACCCCTTTATGAACCTGCTATCTTTCTCATTGCATTTTGCTTGGTACTGAACCGAAGGCGTTTATCTTTGAGGTGACATGTGTCGCGGCTGTAACAGTGTTGTCGCCTTGGACGGGCATACCTACAAGGCTACAACCTTGTTGCTTGCACATGTTTGCATCAGTATTATTCTGCTCTTTCATAAGGCTACTACTGTACATACTACGTGACTTGTCTTCGCATTTCGTATCCATGAATGCCACTCAAGCAAAAGACAGACTATATGGTCAACTTGCAGCCAATCTGAAGAACATGTCGCGTGCCATAGGGCAGACAGCAGACCTCTTCGAACAACTTCAGACAGACTTGGATGCAATGAGAGTTCTCGCCGGCACCCATGCTGCACAGTGGGACTGCACAATCTGATCTATGCTCGTAGCCTTAACATGTACACTTAGGTTTATGACTGTCGCTGCCGAACTCAATCCAGAGCCGGATGAAGACGAGCGTGGGGAGCAAGCACAAAAGTAACTGGGACTTGTGATCACTTACAAGTGGGTGACCTGATATTCAATGCGTTTTATATCAGAGTACTGAAGGCAAAAACTCGTGCAGTATGAATCGAGAATTCGAAGAGGTTTGAGAAAAAGAACATTCATTTAGTGGCGATTCGGGCTCAAGGTTCTTGCCGATTGCTGAGCTCTGTTCGCGTCCTTTTGTGGGGCTTGTTGGCAAAGCTGGCAGGTAAAAACAAGCAATCGGTCGCGCCGCCGTTTCGTGGGTTTGCGAAGAGAAGATCCCGCGAGCCTTTGTCCATGATTAAAATATAATACGCTTATCTCCTCGTCACGTTCTCCACTGTCCTCGCCGCTGCTTCGGAGTTCTGACTCGGAGGATATAATTTTCAACAAAAATAAGTTTGATTCATACTGTGAGTCGCCTTCGAATCTAGAACTTTGAAAGTCTCAGGCTCGAGCGTTTTATGCGTTTGTCATGCGCAACCGTACCTATCTCCAGTTTCCAACTCGTAATAGAGTCGGTCGGAGAAAGGCCTTCAATGTAAAAAGCGATTGGTCACATATATGAGCTTCCAGAAAGAAGCTCCAGGCTATCTGCCTCTGCCCGCCGACCATTGAACTGGAGTTAAACGTTTAAATTATTACCCACCAGATGCAGACGTGGTGGCCAGGCTCGGGGCAGTGACTCGGTGAATCATCAATATGATGAAGCTTCCATGCCAGTTCATGTCAGAGTTTTAAGACCATGAGTCTTATCTCCGTCGCTGTCGGTTTTGTGGCTCTAGTAATTGTCTATAAGGTGTACCGTTGATACACTGGTATCTCTTTAGCAGACGTTCCTGCTCCGGAGTCTCACTTGTTTGGTATGGGTATGTTAATTCCTTTTGTTGGTCTTCGCCGTTACTGACTTGGCTATTAGGCAACATAAGGGAGCTCTACCAAGGGCAGGCAGCGGAGGTTGACCTCAAGTGGCAAGCTCAGTATGGGAATGACATTCGTTTCAAGGGCTCGTTTGGCGTATGTAGTGTCATTCGCACTTGCTGCATATATTTTCCAATTCAGTGATTCTGAATCACAGAATGATCAATCGATAATTTCCGACCACACCGCCTTATACTACACGTTTATGAGGTCAGATTATCGGTTCCCCAAACAGCACGATCGCCACATCCTATCCAAGAAGTTCAACGGAAAGGGATGATTGCTTCGGCGGATCGTAGGTTTTGACCATGAAATACAAAGTATGAGATGATCTGTTACTAACTTTTGAAGGTAAGGATCACAAACGACACCGAAGAGCAATACCCCCTAGATTCGGTGGACCAGGGTTCAGAGCCTTCTTGCCATCATGCAAGGACTGCGCAGAGGGGGTTCCAGTGAGATTTTGTCCTGTATTGTACCAAGTCCACGTCGGTGTGCAGCCAAGATGACGTCCTTCCACTGACACAGCCGATCACTGTACGCTCCAGAAGAGTCATCCATAAGTTACCGGTCCTGAAGGGTACCGGATTGTTGCATGAATTGCAGCGTACAATAGGTAGGAAGTTCCACATGGCGTCGACATTTTCCTTACAACGGTTCGTTTATTCTGACAGCTCTGGGGCGAAGATGCGCACGTTTTCAACCCCTAAAGATGGCTCAACCACGCAGCGAAACAGAAGAAGTCTACGATACGGAATCCGGATGTTCTCCAACTTGTAAACGTTCGTCTCCAGCACTGCAACAAAACAACAACTGAACCCCGAAATTCCTTTTCAGTATATCATTCACCCACCAAAGTGGGGGCTTGTATTGGATGGTGCTGCGCGTGAGTGGTTTTTTATGAGGCATCTTACAGGGGCGGAGAGCTTATTATGCACGCAGATTGATCGTAGTTCAAGTATTTCTCACAGAGCTAGTCGGAATGTGTGAGTGCAACTGGTGGGTCCGAATGGGTCCGCCGTGAGGCTAGCAGAGTGATAGCTCCAGTGGTGTAAGGCGAAGTTAGAGTTCGACTGCCTTTGAGGGTGTCAGTGGCACCACGCACTGAGAAGGGATACTAGACGTCAATGTATAGTGGTACTACGCTTTTCGCGCAGCCGTGACGAAAAAAAATCAGTTCAATACTGGATAGACTCATAACACAGTTATTTAAATAGTCTTGATCCAGGCTTTCTGGGACACCGCTAACAGGACGGCAGTACAGGTTGTACATCCCACGGCGTCCGGTTTCAACAAGACCAAGTATGAAAATCAGGCCACACCTCATGAAATGAAGATTTCGCGTAGTATTCCTTTGTCAATATCGAGAGGACATATAAAGACAGCATTTTTTTAAAAAGAAAATGAATGCGCCGGAACGAAAATGGAATAAATGTATGGGAAACTTGGATGAAACCGAAGCAATGCATGGATATACGACCCGATAATGCAACGGCTAAGCGACATGGGCAATATGGATGATGCACGGAGGAAGGATACCGAAGTACTAGTACTAATAACAAGTTGATAGCTACAAGGATTACAACAAGGACACACGACGCACTCGAAACATTGCGTCAGTAAAGATACGTTTTTGAGGTTATTGTTCAGATATTGAGAGGCGGGACAGAAGTCGGAGAACTGAAGAAATTGGTGCGCTGCACAGACCCAGTGCTTCGCGACTTCATATTGGGGTGGTGGCTGTGATGATGGTACTGATGGTGATAGTGTTGATGGTGTATGGGGCCATGAGTCTTGCGTTTCATCATCTTTGTCTCGCGGCGAGATTCTTTGCGAGTTTTGTGAGGAGGCTGCTGCCCATTATTGAGAGGCTGTTCGTGATTATGTGATACACGGGTAGGGGTGCGGTCGCCGTCGCGGACGGGAAGGAGAACAGGAGATATGATGACTGCTCGGCTTTTGCAGGGAGTTACGGATGATTCCTTATCGTGCCAAAGCATAGTACTGAGAGGACTGCTTTTCATAACGTTACTGTATGACAGAACGTCAGATGAGGAGGTTTTCGGTGGCTCGGATGTCCAACCAGGGGAGGACGGGATGTCATTAGAGGAAGTAGCCGACTCTCGAGTAAGACGGAAAGTGCCGACAGGAACTCGATCCCAGCGACTGAGGTGACGATGGAAATCATCTTCGCTCGTTGTACTGGTTTCTAAGGGCATCTCTGGCTCGTAGTCGAGATAGGAAGACTCCAACACATCGTCGAGCTCAATTGACTCCGCAGGTGACGGCTCTGGGGTGGTTTGTGATGATGGTTCGTCAGAGGACGAAGGAGGTGGCAAGGATGACGGAGTTAAGATGGTGAGTCGGGATGTACGACTGCGGATATCCATCTGTAACGCCAAGTGAGTAAGGACAAGATGATAATGATACATGCTACATACGCTACTGAAGCTCCCACCGCTGCTGGAGCCAATGCGCCTGTGTCGATGGGTAGGGCGAGGGAAAGGAGATGGAATATTTGTGTTCGACCCACTGAGAATGGCTGTCTTCTGCGTGCCATCGCTAACGTACTCAAACTGTCCCATGATGGGAACACCGCCCCGCGATACTCTCAGAACGGGACTAGGTGAGTTTCCTTCACCACTCTCAGGTTGAGAGTGGTCGGATTCATCACAGAAGACCTTCATAGCGAGAATATCGGCAGGCCGAGGGGACTCGCGGTGGCGTGAAGTGGCCGAGCGGCGATTGTAAGGGGCAGGTGAAACAGTGGGGCTGACCGTAGACAATGGATTGATGGAAGATACGCTCGTGGGCCAACGGAAAAGCCTCATTGCACGCGATGTCGGCAAGCCATTGGCATCAACGAGTTCCTCTTCCGTGGTCTCACCGTCGCTAATCACAGAGTCAACCTCATCATAATCGCCTTCATCACCGCCACCCATTTCTGCCCCCATCTCGACGTCGCTGTCCTGGCTGATGGATGCAGTGTCCGAAGCCAACAACTGCGCTGCGGTGGCCTCAAAGGCAAGATCCAGAACCCCTTGGCCATCGTCACAGCCATTGGTGAAGACAATCTGGCCATCCCATCCCTCCGTCATCTCAAGGTCCGTACTGCGCTGCAGACTGCTAATGCTGCTTGTCATCGCATCGTCAGCCTGAGGGTCTTGAGGGTCAACAGGTTCATCTTCTGATGAGCTGTCGTCAGTATTGGTATCGGAAAGATTGGCGAAGAAGATGTCAGCGTCAAAGCTCGACTCCTCATCCTCTGACCAGCCAGTCGCAAGACCTGTGTAGATGACGCTAGGGGCCTGACCATCCGTCTCTTCATCATCCTCCTCATCGTCCATGTCTTCCTCAGCATCGTCTTCCTCCTCCTCCGTGAGATCACTATCGCCATCCATGTCGACATCACTGAGACCGACACTCTTTTTCCGGGGGCGAATTACCCAGTTATTATTATGGTCGTCATTGCGTCTGTGATGGTCGTCACCTAGAAGTTCACGACGAACGCGTGCTTTGTCATGACGTCTCTGTTCTGCGAGAATATAGCTCTCCTCTTCCGCCTCCAAAGAGGAATCAGAGTCGAAACTTGACGACTCGCTGCACGAGTCAGAGGAATCTGATGCCGACGATGGCGATAAATCTGAAGCGGCGACAAAAGTAGGAAATCGTCCGGACTCAGCACCGTCGTCTGAATCATCGGTGGTCTGATCGGCATGATTAGAAGCAGAAGCGTCGCTGAAAAGAGCCTGCTTCTTCTTCTTAGCCGAGACCTTCTTTGCAGTCGTGCCTTGGGTTTGAGACTTTTGGGGAGGCCTCGAGGACTTATAATTTGTCCTCGGCTGTCTAGCACCTTTAATATTGGAGCGTGGGCCTTTTAATGCACCAGGTTTATGTGCACGAGGGGATTGCGATTGGAGATGTGATTGTGATTGTGGCAACGTGTCGACCTCGTTGCCGCGAATTTGCCGGTCTGCTGCCGCAGTCTTGGATGGGTCTCGTGCACTGACGGTGCCCTTCACTGAACGTCCTTTGCGTTTGTGATTCGTTAGATCTTGGGGCGTATGGCGACCATGACCATGACCAACGGTGCTTGATGAAGGGGCATGCTGGGGCTGTCCTATAGAAGGCACGGCTCCTGATCCTATGATGTTGGTTGACGCGGTGGATATTCCATCTGCGCGAGATTTCTTGGTCTGCGATGCTAGTAAGCGCGCTTTGCTTTGCATGCTCGCAGGCACGGTGAATTTGATTTTCAGCGACGGCACTCCGGGAATATGTGCGGAATTGGTCGAGATGGACGGAGAAACAGCGGGATGCGCAAATCCATTGCGTGAGATCGGGGCAGGTGGGGGGCGCGGTTTGTTGTCGCAGGTGCAATCTCCATCGCACACAGGACAGATGTCGTTGTCGTCCTCGTCGTCTGGTGAAAGAGAATTTACGGCGGCGGCGACGGCGGAATGGACGAAGGAATGAGACATGGCTGGGGGCGATTGTTTTTGATAATCTGGCAAGCAGAGATGGTATGTAAGTAATTGTACGATTGTACGTATGAGCAAGGAACAAATAATAAACCAACCCCCTCGACATATTCACAGAAGTAAAAGGGGAATAAAGCAAATCGGTATATTCCAGAGAAGGCACGCGCATAAAGCAAGTAGAAATTGGCTAGCCGTGGTATCGGGCTATCGTATTACATGTAAAGAGATAGAGATCAAGACGGTTGGATTGTCGCGTGATCGATAATGAAGATGACCCCTTGGTCCAAACTGAGTAGGAAAGGACGGACTCACTGGAGACACGATTTCTCTGCATCGTTGGACGGCAAATAACATGGATAAGATATAGACTCCAGATTGGCTGTTCTCTGCAGCGAGTTGGTATGTAAAGAAGGCAGCAGCGACGGGGCCGCTGTATTATACGAGCTGTTGTTGGTGACGGTGAAGAGACAAGAAATCTTCTCTAATAATAATTTTGCACATCAAACTCCCGCGTCCATGAAACGATTATGTAAACACGCTCGTAATGACAGGCTTGTGACTTGCCTTCCTAAGTCACTAGCAGACCTTGATCTTTCTTCCCAGAAATCATAGGAAAATATCCATGCATCGTGAGTTCGTAGCTGTCAATGACGGCGAACGGAAATTTATCATTTTTTGGTAACAGGCATCTCACTCGCTGAACAGATAGCTCAGCTTGAGGATGCTGCACCAGTAGGCAAGCCCGCGTGCAGCACAGCCGCTATCGTCCATTCTTACTTTTTCGCTTGTAGATTTCGACCCAGAAGACGAAGTCACAGGTCATGATCCGGAAGATAATTTTCCTGAAGATACCAGTGCTGTGCGCGATCATTATCTTGACGTCGGGTAACTCTACATTTTTGTTCCTCGGTCGTGTATTCAACTCCACGTTAGGCCCTCCGCGATACGCAAACTACAGGATAGCATTGCTGACCCAAAATATGACGGTACAAAAACATCTCGAAAGCAACTGATGGAAGATGATGGCACCGACTTTACCAGCGAGGGAGACGATAATGAAACGAACAGCGAAGGGGAAGAGTGCAACGACAGTGAGCAGGAACTAGTACAGGTGTCCAAAGGTCGCACGACGGCGTCCGAGGGTACAAAGCATACCGAGAATCTTTCTTCAACGTTACGCAAGACGCGTGATGAGGATCGCAAAAAGGGCCAGGCTGTTTCAAAGCAAATCGTGCGGCTGTATTAAACGTTCTTCATTAACTCTACTAACTTCAATCGAAGGCGCTTTGGGATACGCTACTTGACGCACGCATCCGCATGCAGAAGACCGTTTCTGCAGGAAATAGACTCCCACCGGTAAGCATAGCCGTTTAATACCATAATTATCAGCAATTCACTCTCACCTTCCGCAGTTTTCTCATTGTGCAGATTCTGTTGATGTTCAGCCATTATTAACAAAGATGCTGGAAGAGGCACAGCTTCTGTCCGATGAATTGTTCGACTTGCAGGATGTACGTTAATGGGATAATCACCGCTGCCACCCTCTTAACGACGATATCCGCTTTTCACAGGTGTTATTATCTACTAATGAGTCAATCTCCCCACACCCTCGAAAACGCCGCAAAACTGGTGAGGTGAAATCTGTACAAGATTTTGCTTCGGAACTTCAGGAAGCTACACAAGCAGCTGCCTCTCTGGAGCATATGTATTTACGTTTGCCTTCTTGATCGCTCCATATTGACTGGCCAACCCAGTTTTCACCCACATCTCATCCAGACATTAAACAAATGGTCAAGTAAAATCCAGGCCGTTGCTCCCTCAGTACTACTGCCTTCGAATCGCAATGCATTTTCAAAGTCGGCGTCGCAAGGTTTGAAGTCTGCTGCTCAACTTGTTGACGAGACGCTTGTGGATCACGAAAAGATCCTTCAACGAACAAGAATATATCGAGGCAAAGGATCTCGAATAAAAACTGATCAGGGCAACGGAGGGGGCGGCGAGGAGGAGCGGGGTGACCCAGAAGTGTTTGACGATACAGATTTTTATCACCAACTACTGCGAGACGTCATTGATTCACGTGGCAACGGAGGCAACGAGGACTGGATGGAGATTCAAAAGCAGAAAAAGGCCAAGAAGAATGTCGATACCAAGGCCAGCAAAGGTCGCAAATTACGGTGGGGTGATTCTGTCAGTTTAGTGCTCGCGCATGCTCATTCCGTTCAGATATGAGGTACATGAAAAGATTCAAAATTTTATGGTTCCAATCACAACGCAAGGAAGTTGGCACGAGGAACAGATTGACGAGCTGTTTGCTTCTTTGCTTGGAAAGGGATTTGGGCAATCGATGGAAGGCGCAGACGATGGGGCAGATGGACTTGAAGATACCTCGATGCGAGAACACATTGATGCTGCGCTGAAGGACGGCTTCAGAGTCTTTGGGTAATCTTTATCGTACACTATTTCCAGGTTCCAATTGTCCAAGGATTGTGACGTTGTATATGTGACAATACATAGCTAAGCCAAATATGGACGCCAACTTTCGGATGAGTGACGTTCTCAGTGAACAACACATCAGCCTGCTCAGTCAACGTTCAACAGCTTGCTGGTTGTCCGCGCGCACAGACAGTCTGAGGCCCTGCCAGTGGATATTCTGGAGATCCATCTTGCGGGCTTACACAATTGGACCTCGGAATTGCCTTGACGGCAGGGAACTGACTGAACAATCCACTTAGCTCCAAGCTTTACCATGGACAATTTTGAGGACGAGAATCCATTCGAGACAGACGCTGATCGTATACCCTCCGAAGCATCATCCACCTTCAAGGTCAACATATCTGCGCCCTCTTCTCCCCCCAATTCAGGTCGACTACTCTCACCGACAAGCCCAAGTCGTCTATTTCCTTCCCCTGGAACCAACAAGCATCCACAGACAACCTACAAGAGCGACCACTGCTGTGGACGGGATCAATGGCTTCATTCTGGAGAGGATCTCGAAATTCTTGTGCGTGACTAGTCAAGTTGTCGGTGATTAGAGGACGTGGCTAATAGGGAGCTCACACGATAAGATTACGGATGCGCAGAAGACGTCTTTGAATTCGAACACGCCTTATATCGCCTACGTTATACGCGCAGGTGTACGTATGGTCCATGCCTCCATTATTACTCCTCCTGACCTCACGACATAGAATGCGGAAGCCAGACATCGGTACTCGGAATTCGAGTCCCTGCGGTCCAGCCTCGTGAAGCTGTATCCAACCATCATCATTCCACCCATTCCATCAAAGCAAACTATCAGCGACTATGCACAGAAGCAGGCAAAGGCCAAGGAAGATGCCGCGATGATCGCACGGCGAAAGCGCATGCTGCAAACTTTCTTAAACCGCATCGCTCGCCACCCCATCTTGTCAAACGAGCATGTATTCCATCGTTTCCTCGATGGCGAGGTATCTTGGGTTCGTTGAACTGTTTTCCAATATACTTGCATTCAATTAACTGTGACTTGGTAGGCGGAAGTGCTGCATTCACCTCCTTTGTCCCTTCTTCCCAAGAACCTCCTGAAAGCACCTTCGCATAACCCAACAGATCAGAGTAGCGCTCCGGCTTATGCTGCACTTCCAAATCCATCTGCAACACACCCATTAAGAAACCCTGATCAACGGTCTGTAGACTCTGAGATATTTACTAACAAATTTGCAAATCATCTCAGTGGACCGATGGAGAAGGTCACCCGGAGGACCTTGAAGAGATGGTCAGGTGCGGCCAACGTGATAAAATTGACGAATACCTGCTAATGGACCCTCTGCAATATCAGAGAATGCTCAGGATTACTCGGAGCTTGGCGCTGCGCTCAACGGGTTCAGCTTGAATGAAAGTGGTGCACTGGCCGCTGCAATGGAGAAGACAGGGCAAGCTGTCGACGCGACATACATGTCGACGACTAGACTTGTGCGTCTTCCCTTCACCGTTCAAGCCCTATTCTCACAGTACCTGCTAGCTCCAAGAACTTGAACAGAACTTTTCGGAACCCCTCCATGAATACGCGCAATTCGCCGTCATTATCAAGAAGCTCCTCGCGTATCGTCACCAGAAGCACGTTCAGTACGAGATGACCCAGGACGCGTTGGAGCACAAGCGCGAGTTGCTGGAAGAATACGAAAAGAGCGAACGGGAGGCAAAGAGGTTGGAGGATGCGTTGTCGAAAGGCCGTGTAAATGGCCTGCGATCGCCCAGCAGCCCCGCCGAGCCTGAAGAAGGCGGGACCCAGGCTCAAGGTGAGGCTGAGGCTGAGGAACCGGGTTCGGCATACCTGCCTCCGCACCCGGGTCCCAATCCCTACAAACGGCGAGCTCCTGGTATGGGGCTTTTAAATGCTTTGAGCTACACGCTCCATGGGATGATGGACGTTGATCCCGAAACGGCGCGTCGTAGTGGTATCAGCAAGACGCGCGAGACTATCTCGCAGGTAGGTCTCCCATACCATAATTTTTTCCCGTCACTTTGTATGAAACTGACTGCACACTTCACATGTAGCTAGAAGATGCGTTGCATCTCTCAGCTCAAGATCTCAAATATTCTAGTTCGACAATCCAGGCCGATCTAGATCGGTTCCAGCGGCAAAAAGTTGCTGATTTAAGAGAAATGACTATCAGCATGGCGAGAAGCCACCGGGACTGGTGCAAAAAGGTCTGTTCTATCTCGACTCTTCCATAAATTTAGTTTTATTTAAATGGTTGCAGAACCTCGAGGCTTGGCAAGCGGCGAAGAAGGAAATCGAGAAAATTCCAGACCATCCGAATAAGAGACCTCATTCCCAAGAGGCACGTCCTGAACAAGATGTACGTCCTGTGCCCGGCCCGTCGAGCCTACGAAGGGACTCTACTGCCACGCTCAATGGGCGATGATAAAGAAATCATACATCTTTTTTCTTGGGTGTTTCCCCTCGACCATTTTGTGGACAATTCCAGTGGGCCTTGTCCGAAACTTCTGACCGATTGGTCATATTTCATTTGTTTGTTCTGCACTATTATCGAATGCACTTTTTTTTGCTTCTTCTCAGGTTGTATTAAACACTCTGGAATATACATACTTCGCTCATGCCGTATACTGGAGCTCCGACGTAAAAGAATCGGTCGCCGAAGAACAAGCTCCGCGATTTATTCGGGAGATCGAGATGAGCGCTTACCACACTTCAGAGTTCGTGAACGCCTAAGTGCCCCTGGCGTGTACATAAAAGCGAAACGTTTAACGCTTAAGAGAACAGGATCTAGCGTTATATTAAAGCAAATATACAGTCCGCAAGAGAAACACGCAATAGGAGGATGCAAAGGAAGAGCATGATGCTGGGGAATTTTTGGATAATGAACGTAGGAAATGCAAGGAGTGTGTTCGAATAACTGACCGGTCAGGTATCTATGATAATTAGGAATTACGAAGGAAATTCGATACAAAATATGAATGCCAAATTGAAAAAATGTCCCCAAAGCCAGTGGATCTGTAACAATCTCTATGGTATTTTTTTTGGTTTTCTTCTTTTTTTCTTCTCAGGTATCTCACGTTCTGCTTGTATACATCGGCATGTGGAATTCATTCAAGTCGTTGATGCAATTTGAAGGGGTGGCGTGTTTGGAGTTGATTGCAAAGTTGAGGACGAACTGGCAGTCCCGCTGCTCTCCTCGATTGGCTTGCGGCGGATGCGTTTGTGCTGCCCTCGACGAGATTCCGTCGGGTACTCGCATTTCATGCGACGCCGGGCACATTGACTAAAGTGGTTAGGACAGGGAAGCGGAACGAAGCAGAACATGGCTCACTTGCACGTCTGGTCAGGGCTATGGGCAGAGGGTCTGCCACAGGCTATCTTTCTTTCTCTACAGAATAGGCAAGCCAGGGCCTGCTTCTTCTGCTCACCAGTCTTCCGTGCTGCACTGACTTTCATTACGGACTCTCCTGACCACGTTGCGGGACCCGGAGTAGTATGAGAATGGGAATGGCGGATGATCTCCTCGGAGCGATGGGGCCTCTTGTTGGGTTGGTGGGCCGCTGACCGTACTTCATCACGTAACAACGATGAATCTGGCGACAGCGAGTGCCTAACAGGGTTGGGGGGGGACCGCAGGGGGTCTCGAGATTCGCCAGCGTGCAATGAGCCCCGACGTTCATGCAGGGCGCTGTTCTGAGAAGGAACAGTCATGTGAGGTTGAGCGAGGCAACTTGGATCTTCTGTGAGTGCCGCATGGGCATTGGCATGAGCGCCAATTTGCTAAAGGTTAGATCGTCAGATCTTGAGTTGTGATGACGGGTAAAAGGCGCTAGTACCTTGTCAACAAAGGCTTCCTCGCTCATGACTTCCAATGAGCGTTTTCTTGTAGGGGTAAAATCACCATTTCGTATAGGGTTGGATCGAAGACTAGGTCCACTCAATGCACTGGACGCGTTGCGGGTTCGTGAAGTCGATCCTCCAAAGAGTGACGACGCGTTTGCAAGAAAGTCATTGCTGAGCCGTGCAATCGTCGCTCGGTATTCTGAAGACTGAGCAGCCGCGACATGAGTGAGATTATTTTGAACGTCTTGTGCCCAGCTCGGGGGATATGAGGGTCTCCTCTGAGAAAAAGAAGAATATGTCGATATGCTGGAACATGCTCCTGCATCATGGAAATCAGCTGATGCCTGCATCAAACGCCACATTTCGCGTGAGATATTATGTATTGATAAATGTAATTAATAGGACTCACTGTGCTGGACAAGTCTGGAGAGGCATAATGGAAGGAGGTGGAGATGGAGGTGGAATTGTCACCTTGGGAATATTCGTGGATGGGTGACTGAATCAGTCGTTGCTCGCCTTGCTCGTCTGGCCCCGCGAGCATCATGTTGTTTGGAATATAATACGAGCCTGAGTAAGGCTGATACAGCGAGCAGTCATATTGAGTGGGATTTGAGGGAGCATCAAAGTACTGATCCCCGTCATAATATTGGTATCCCATCGTAGAGTACCGGTCGAGAGCGACGTTGTGGTCGTGTTGCGACATAACGGAAGTCACGGGTACAGCGTAAGCAAAGATCAAACGGATGCAAATTTTGGTGTTTTTAACAATTTGATGCCGCGGAAGAGAAATTCAACGCTAAATCAGTGCCTGGTAGAAAGGGGAGGTGTTATGTCGGGGAGTGCCATTACCAGGGCCTGGAATCACAAGTAGTTATAGTATCATTGACTGTACTCCACATGAGATCCACATGTACAGCAGCTCCATGATGTGTTAATTGTATGCACGACGCGCACAAGTGATGCAGTAAGTGAAGAAGTAAATCCATAAGGCAAGCATCGCGCCAAGGAACGAACCCGCACTGCAAATGCGATCAAATGTTTGATCATAAAGAGTCGAGTCGCGGCGAGAACGAACTAATTTCACTTCCATTATCATACTATATCAATATGGGTGGAATCATGCCTATAAATTTAGGGGGCTATTTGCTACCCGTCAAACTGTCGTCTCATCCTCGCGGAGCACCCGCTGAGGATCCTTCATTGGCTGCCACAGGCAGAGAAATGACGAAAAACGTCTGTGATGTCCTCGCGCTGAGGTGGCTCTGCATCTCTAATATGTACACGCCTCAGGGTGACGGTATTCATCCAGCTGTTGCATCGTACTATGTGCCTAGGAAGCACAACATAATGTGAAAGCAGATACGAACTTTCTGCGAGAAATTTCCATTCGACGGTTGCAACTCCTCCCAGTAGACTACTCCTTCAAGCTATATCGCTTTGAAAGGAGACGACCGCACTTTATCGACAAGCGCGTAACAAAGAGAGCTAGCGGTGCATAGCCCCTAGACCTTGTGAACACCACGATGCGGGATCTCGCCGGATCAGTGTTGCAGGAAGAGAAATGCATAATACACAGCATAGCATTGTGGGCGATTTGAGGCTCGCCGCAAGGGTGCAATATTAGGGTGATTGCAGGCAGGCATGCGGTCGCACAGACCCAGCAAGGAAGTCGAAATCCCAAATGCGAGTCAGCAGCCAGTAACCTGTCAGATTGATAAAGTCCTTACGGTTTGGCCAAAAAATTATGGTCGTTTTTTAATCTCTCCGTAGAGAATGGAAGCTGCGGTATTTCCGCGTGGACCGGATTTTTTAGCCCTCAAAGCGGAGGCAATTGGCTGACTGAGCAGCGTTTGTCGCTCGGGTGTCACTTGACACGAAAATCAGGTCCGACGTCACGCCCCCTGCTAGGTTGTGGCATAGCGACCTGACATTGCTATGATACCTATTAAGTAATGAGCGTCAAAGGATAAGATTTGCGGCAAAGTTACAGTGTATAACAAGATACTTGCGCTGAATAGGGAATTAGTCACTAGTGAAAAAGTCAGGGATGTGAATAGTGACTCGGCCATCGCCACAGCATGACTGTGGCATGCATCCTGGAGCAACAGAACAATGAAGGAGAAGATCAGAGAAGCATGCTTATAAAGGCAGACTGCGTTGATCTGTTGACGGTTGCTGCCGACACCAGACAGATGGCAGGATATTCCAAAACATGCCCATGATGTATGCAATAAATTTGCATAAATGGATGAATTACTTCGTAGATGATGAATGTGACAACATACCTTGTGGTATTGCGGTGATGAAGAAGTTCGCTCAAGAATATTGTCAGTCGCATAGAAAGAGCATGTTACTTGAAGCCCATTATGTTACTGGACTGGACGTTGTACCGTGGAAGAATCTAAGAGTTTCTATGAGACCCAGGAACTTGAAGTTGCCCCCCACCCACCATGCCAGTGAGACACATGAATTGGAGGTAGGGGGGATGAGAAGCGAGAACGATCCACACTTGGCTGATGAAATGCTCTTACCTGCACGAATAGAGCGTTCAAGAAGCTCAATAGTAATGGTGGAGAACTTAGAAGTATAAAAGATCTGACCGGTTATTGCAGCCGTAAGTAATATGTAGTGGCTGTGCAGATGTAACGCTTTCACGTTTCATCCCACAACTTCCAAGAAGTTCAGAACTCTTACCACAGTACTACGTCATGGCTTCATGGGTATCCACTTGTGCAGCAGTTGGAATGGCTGTCGGGCCTCCTCTAGTCTATGTTGATCAAGCCGTTTCCATCGTTCGCAAAAAGCAAGTTTTTTTTACGCTTCAGGCTGACACATGCTAACGCGTTTCTTTCCCCAGGGATTCAACAGGTTTTTCTCGTGATGTTTGTGCCATATTGTGAGCGCTTTGAGATCGCTTACACCCCAAACCCTGCAACGCTGATATCACTTCGCACCCTGCACATCGTTCTCTGAAGACTAATTGCGAACATAACTCGGTGCTTTTTCTGGTTGGGCAATCGCTTCGAGCTTGCACTCCTCATACAGTCTATATTAATGATAGTGGCACAGGTATGTCGCGGCTTCACTTCCCTGTGACCAGCTTATTGTTATCAGCTTGCCTTGCTCTACATTTGCGTCCGATATCGTCCCCGAGTGAGCCCTGAGAACTTCGGTGCATCATCTCGCCCCCTCTCGTTTTGGCAGTGGCATGCGTATGCTCAATATATCGAGTTCCTTGCTGGTTTCATGTGAGAACTGCCTCAACCTGCCTCGTCACCACTTGATCGACTCGCACCCCGCACAGTCTATGTTCAGCAATATTGTTTTTGATCTTTGGTCGGTCAGAGATGTACATCACGATACTAGGGTTTGTTGCTTTAGGACTAGAGAGCACCTTGCCCATTCCGCAGTTAATCAGGTAAACCGCACCAGACGTCCGCACGGCAGGTTGACTGACATTCGTAGTAATTTCAAACTGCGATCACTGTATGGCTTCCGTGCTTCAACTCTCCTTGGATGGGTTGGGGGTGACTCGTTCAAGTGAGTTTGTCGATAAATTCCCCCACCACAGCCCCTTGACACCTCGGCAGGACCGTCTATTTCTTTCTTCAGGGCTCACCCCTGCAATTCAAGGTATGTGCGGTGTTCCAACTGTCTATAGACTGTGGTAAGCAGCTCTGTTACATACGTTGCAACACGTCACTAAGCGCCTTTCAAAGCCATCATCATACAGCGTCTTTATTATGGCAATGCACCGCCAGCGACATCGCTGGAAGACGAGGTTGATATTGAGCAGGAAGCTCTGGCACTTTCGGAAGAATAGAGTAGAGTACTAGTATATGTGCATGTGTGAAATTCTTTTGGTTTTTCTACGTCTTGCGGCCGCAAGCGTTACACAAACAAGCATAAACTTTATTACCCTTTGCGTGTTACCTCTAAGTAACCCACGACCCTCCTCCAGAACCTTCAACTGCGCCGCGTCCGGCCTTGATTTCTGCACCATGGCTGATATTTCGAAACCCATCACATTCTGCGAGCACCTTCAGCTCTCAAGTTTGGCTATACAGCCTAGTTCAATTAGCTTTCAGGTACGCGTAGCCAATTTAGTCTCTTTGTTGGCAGAACGAAACACTCAACTATCCATGCGCGCTGGGCTTCATCGTGATACAACAGGTGAGCTTTGTATCCAGCTGCATCTTACACAAGATTGCTAACCTCCGGGTGCTCGCGTGTCATAGACCTTGACCCTAGAGTCCGACCATTTCATTTGTGTGCGCGAGAAGGTTAATGAACTCAATCAAGTCGTTATAATCGACCTCGCGGATGCCAATAATGTCATACGAAGACCGATTAGCGCGGAGTCGGCCATAATGCATCCTCACAAGAAAATTCTCGCTTTGAAGGGTAACGTTATGCGTACATTGCAATGAAGGGAATAGCTCAACCCTCTCGCGTTTAGCTGCCCGGAATCTTCAAATCTTCAACATTGAAACAAAACAAAAAGTCAAATCACACCTTAACGCAGAAGATGTCGTATTCTGGAAGTGGGTGTCTGATACCACCATTGGTATGGTCACCGACACGGCTGTGTACCACTGGACCATTGCGGATCAGACTTCCCCACCTCAGAAAGTATTTGATCGGCATCCGACTTTGACTGGTGCTCAAATAATCAACTATCGCGTGACTCCGGATGAGAAATGGCTGGTTCTTGTTGGCATTGTCGGCAACACGACGAATCCCTCCGCTTTCAAGGTCAAGGGTGCAATGCAGCTATTTAGCCGTGAACGAGGAGTCAGTCAACCTATAGAAGGGCATGCGGCTTCTTTTGCGGAGCTGAAGCTCGATGGACACCAAAACGTCACCAAGTTGTTCACATTTGCAGTTAGAACTGCGACTGGTGCCAAGGTTCGTTGTCGTGAGACCGCTCGAAGCAAACGGAATGTTCTCAACGATTTATTAGCTTCATGTCGTGGAAATCGACCATACCGCTCCCGATCCTCCCTTCGTGAAAAAGGCGGTAGACGTCTTTTTCCCTCCAGAGGCTGTCAATGATTTCCCAGTGGCCATGCAAGTGTCGAAGAAACATGGCATTATTTTCTTGGTCACGAAGTACGGTTTTATTCACCTGTATGACCTGGACAGTGGAACATGTGTGTACATGAATCGCATCTCTGGCGACACAATTTTCGTCACTGCTGAGCATGAAGCAACGAATGGTATCATTGGTGTCAACAAGAAGGGACAAGTTCTTTCGGTCAGCATTGACGAGCAGACGATCATTCCTTATATTTTGTCCACCCTCAATAACACTGAGCTTGCGTTCAAACTCGCAAGCCGTGCAAATCTCCCCGGTGCGGATGACCTGTACATCAAGCAGTACCAGCAATTGTTCTCCAGTGGGCAGTACAACGAAGCTGCGAAGATTGCTGCGAACTCTCCTAGGGTATGTTGTAGAATCTCAAGCATAAGCATCTTTGCTAATCTATATTGTCGCTTAGGGTATACTCCGGACTGCTCAAGTTATCGAGTCATTCAAACAAGCTCCAGGGCCTCCTGGTGGCCTGTCACCGATATTGCAGTACTTCGGTATTTTGCTAGAGAAGGGCGAACTCAACCATTTTGAGTCGCTGGAACTCGCGCGCCCGGTGTTGCAGCAGGGAAGGAAACAGCTACTGGAGAAGTGGCTGAAGGAAAACAAGGTGAGGTTTTACTCTTCTTTTCGTCTTCCTTTTGCTCATGTTTGCTTTAAAGCTCACATGCAGCGAGGAATTGGGTGACATCGTTCGGTTACATGACATGACACTGGCGCTGAGCGTCTACCTGCGAGCGAACGTCCCCAACAAGGTCATTGCCTGCTTTGCAGAGACAGGGCAAACTGAGAAGATCGTCCTTTACTCGAAGAAGGTTGGCTACAGTCCGGATTATGTTTCCCTCTTACAGCACGTCATGAGGACTAGTCCAGAAAAGGGAGCTGAGTTTGCTAGTCAGTTAATCAACGACGAGAACGGGCCGCTTGTGGATATGGAAAGAGTGAGGCTATTTCCAGTCTGAGATCGTCACCTCCTCATTTATCATTCTTTAGGTGGTCGACATCTTCATGTCACAAAATATGATTCAGCCTGCAACCTCGTTCCTCCTTGATGTATTGAAGGATAACAAACCTGAGCAAGGCCACCTGCAGACTCGCTTGCTCGAGATGAATCTCGTTCATGCTCCTCAGGTAGCAGACGCGATCCTTGGCAATGAGATGTTCTCCCACTATGATCGCCCCCGAATTGCCAATCTTTGCGAGAAGGCTGGTTTACTGCAACGAGTGAGTAAAATTAACCAATCAGGGCTGATCCCGTCTCATTTGTGAGTATGAAGGCATTGGAACACTATGAAGACCTCGCGGACATCAAGCGTGCTATCGTTCATACCAACGGTTTACAGCCGGAGGTGAGGGCTCGATTTATTAACAGGAGGTGATAGCCTGACTTTTCAAAAGTGGCTAGTGAACTATTTCAGCCGCCTGACGACAGAGCAGTCTATGGCATGTATGCAGGAGATGCTGCGCATTAACATCCGGCAGAATTTGCAAGTTGTGATCCAGATCGCCACGAAATATTCCGACATTTTAGGCCCTGTGAAACTCATCGAGATGTTTGAATCTTTCAAGACGTTTGAAGGTGATACCTGCTATGCGTGACTAGAATGAACAGCCAGGAGCGCTAACGTCATGGCAGGTCTTTATTACTACCTTGGCGCCATCGTCAACCTCAGTGAGGATCCCGAGGTGCACTTCAAGTACATCCAGGCCGCTACTCGTACTGGCCAAATTCGTGAGGTCGAGCGGATCTGCCGAGAGAGCAACCACTACAACCCTGAGAAAGTCAAGAACTTTCTCAAGGAGGCGAAGCTCCCAGATCAACTTCCCCTCATCATCGTTTGTGACCGCTTCGATTTCGTGCACGACTTGGTTTTATACTTGTACCAGAATGGACTTACAAAGTTCATTGAGGTATATGTGCAACGCGTCAATTCTGTTCGGACACCTCAAGTTATTGGAGGCTTACTCGATGTTGACTGCGACGAGACAACCATCAAGGGTTTACTTGGGTCTGTCACTGGGAATTTCCCGATTGATGAGCTTGTTCATGAAGTTGAGCAACGTAACCGCCTGAAGCTTATCCTTCCTTGGTTGGAGGCTCGCGTGCAATCTGGTAGCCAGGACCCTGCAGTTTTCAATGCCATGGCCAAAATTTTCATTGACAGCAACAATAACCCGGAGACGTTCTTGAAGGAGAATAATGTAAGTTGCGCCTTTGGCGAGTGGGTTGCGCGCTTATTCGTTTCGTAGTTGTATGAGCCGCTGGTTGTCGGAAAATTCTGTGAGGCTAGGGACCCTTACCTTGCCTACATTGCCTACGCAAAAGGGTTCTGTGATGATGAGCTTATTTCTATCACCAACGACAACTCGATGTTCAAACAGCAAGCTCGATATCTAGTGAAGCGTCGCCAACCTGAGCTTTGGGCGCAAGTTCTCGTCCATGATAATATTCACCGCAGGGCTCTCATTGATCAGGTCAGATGGATATAGCTGGCACTGCATTTTCAGAGGCTCACCCTCTGTTGAATAGATTGTTGCGACCGCACTTCCAGAATGCACGGATCCTGACGATGTCTCAGTAACCGTCAAGGCGTTCCTCTCGGCTGATCTCCCAATTGAGTTGATCGAACTTCTTGAGAAGGTTGTCATCGAGCCCTCTCCATTTAGTGACAACCGTAACCTCCAGAACCTTCTGCTCCTGACTGCAATCCGCGCAGACAAGGGCAAGGTCGTTGGTTATATCAACAAGCTCCAGAACTATGACTCCGGGGAGATTGCCAAGATTGCGACGGATCATGGACTGTATGAAGAGGCATTGACGATCTACAAGAAACACGAGCAGCATGCCATGGCTATCAATGTTTTGGTCGAGCACATCGTTTCCATTGACCGTGGCTTAGCCTACGCGAACAAAGTCAACACGGCAGAGGTGTGGAGTAGGCTTGCCAAGGCTCAACTCGATGGTCTCCGCATCAAGGATGCCATTGGTGGGTTATCTAAAATTTCTCGCACGTGCGTTGTTCCTCATGATTTTCGTTAGACTCGTACATCAAGGCTGAGGACCCCTCTAACTTCGTTGAGGTCATTGAAATCTCGAATCACGCTGGAAAGCATGATGATCTTGTTCGCTTCCTCCAAATGGCTCGCAAGTCACTTCGCGAACCTAAGATCGACACGGAACTCGCGTATGCGTATGCTAAGACTGACCGTCTTCATGACATGGAAGACTTCCTAGCCATGACCAATGTCGCCGATATCTTGGAGGTCGGAGAGAAGTGCTTTGAGGACGAACTGTACCAGGCTGCCAAATTGCTGTTCACCAGTATCTCCAACTGGGCACGTCTTGCTACGACTTTGATTTACCTCGGAGAGAATCAAGCCGCTGTGGAAAGTGCCCGGAAGGCTGGGAACACCCAGTACGTCTATATATTCCAAAGTATTTCTTTAGCTAACTCTTTTCAAGCGTCTGGAAGCAGGTCCACGCTGCATGTATTGAGAAGACTGAGTTCAGACTCGTCAGTGATTTTTATTAACGTCGAGCTGTCCGTCTTCTCACCTTGATCATAGGCGCAAATTTGCGGCTTGAATATTGTCGTCCACGCAGTAAGTTTACATTCTAATCTGCATGTAGCCTGCCCTCACTATCAAAATAGGAGGAGCTGGCTGCTTTGCTCAAATCTTATGAACGTCACGGCTACTTCGATGAGGTTCTGTCCTTACTCGAGGCTGCTTTGAGTTTGGAACGAGCACATGTAAGTGATTTGAAGATACTTGGCGTTATCAGTTCTGATTGTTTGGCCAGATGGGAATCTTCACTGAGCTGTCGATCTTGTACAGCAAGTACAGACCAGGAAAACGTAAGCAGAAAGTCATCTTCATCACATCGTCTCACCCGTCTCCTAGTGATGGAACACCTGAAGCTTTTCGTATCAAGAATCAACATTCCTAAGGCATGTTTCATTCTCGTCATCATGGTATATACTCACTGGAAGCTGTTTAGGTCATCAAAGCCACTGAGAAGGCTCATCTTTGGCCCGAGCTGGTGTTCCTTTACATCAAATATGATGAGTTTGTACGTATTCTCGCCAGCAGCTTCATTAATCAATACTCATGGTTATTTTAGGATAACGCGGCTTTGGCAATGATCGAACGCTCGGCTGATGCTTGGGAACACAACCAATTCAAAGATGTCATTGTTCGGGCCGCCAATATCGAAATGTAGGTTCCCGTGTATCTGATGATACTGGTCGGCTAGAACATTTTTCTAGATATTACAAGGCGCTTACGTTCTATCTTCAAGAGCAGCCAATGCTTTTGACTGATCTTCTCACTGTCCTCATTCCCCGCATTGACCATGGGCGGGTTGTCCGCATGTTCCGCCAGATAGATCACATCCCCTTGATTCGCGCATATCTCATTGCCGTCCAGCATGTAAGTCGCTACCTCCCTGTTATCTTTTTCGTGCAGGAACTGATCCCGCAAGTAGCTGAATATCGAGACCGTGAACGATGCATACAATGACCTCCTCATCGAGGAGGAAGATTACAAAACCCTCCGCGATTCTATCGACAGCTTTGATAACTTCGACAATGTTGGTCTGGCGCGACGCTTAGAGCAGCATGGTCTGCTAGAATTTAGAAGGCTCGCAGCACATCTGTACAAGGTACTGGACTATTTACATGAGTGCTCTATGAAACTGACCTATTTTCATTCAAAGAAAAACTCTCGGTGGGAAGAGTCGCTATCTCTCTCAAAACAGGACAAGCTGTACAAGGACGCTATTGTCACCGCTGCGACTTCTGGTTCAACAGATGTTGCTGAAGATCTGCTCTCTTATTTCGTTGTCATCGGTAACAAGGAGTGCTTCGCAGCTCTGTTATATGTCTGCTTCGATCTCCTCCGCCCGGATATTGTGGAGGAGTTGTCGTGGCAGCACGGTCTCAATGATTTCTACATGCCGTATAAAATCCAGGTATCCAGGACTATGCGCGAGAAGTTGGCTGTTTTGGAGAAGGAGATCAAGGAGCGCTCCAAAAAAGAGTCTGCCAAAGAGCAGCAAGAAGCTGAAGCCCCGATTATCAATCCCGCCACCCATCGGATGATAACCAATGGGTAAGGAAGATGACTGGCGAATTCATATGCTTGGTCTGAATCATACCTTTCAGATATGTTGGTCAGCCGCCGCCAATTCCAATGACCAATGGCAATATGATGCCTGTGAGTCTTCCCGCGTTATTGGAAGTTCTGTACGACTGATCTTACGCTACTCAGGCCATGACTGGCTTCGGATATTGATCCCCTTATATTGTGCGGACTCTTACCCTCTACTTACTATAGTTCATGCTTTGGATTTGCTGTAATCGAAATTTCTTGCCTTTTTACTACGAGTACGACCCTGGAAGTCAATCATTCGATACACCCCAATAACGCGCGAGGAAGTGATAGACAATGGAGTGTCTAGACTAGTATAATAATCTAACAGGTATGCGCAGCTCAAGGTAGGTGTGTTGACTTTCAATGTACATGCAAATATGCAGCGGTTACTCACATAGCAGATCTGTGCGTACTTGCAATATAAGATAGTGCAAAAAAGGGGGGAATACTACTAGGAGAAAGATTATCGATCGCATGGATGTGTCTTATTCTCCTCCATTGGCATGGTACCTTCCAAGTCCCACCTTTCATTACTGGTTCTTTCCAAGTCTGCTGGGCAAACGAGCATTTCTTTGCCACTATGTAGCTGGAGGGGATCGGCAAAGGGATTACTGGGAACACACAGCAAATCAGTAATTTTCCCATCACCAAAATTTGGCTGGCCACAGCTTGGTCCCCATTGTACAGAGCTGTACAGAGCCCACACTGTGAGGTACACTAGTTTGCCGATTCGGAACTATCTTTATTTCCGGCGGTCCCTTCAAGTTTGTCAAGCCTCACTCAAGCACCTTCTATAAAAACCGCGGGATGGCTAGTATATTAGTAGAGTAGGTGAAAAATAGCACAACTTCAGGTAATCCAGACGATTCAAAATCTTAAAAGTGCGGATGTCCAACAAAGAGGGATCCTGTTTCTTGATTCCTTCATCCATGTTCCACAGATTTTACTGATTGTCATTATGTCATATGTCATTTATTGATCAACAAAATCGAACGGAGTGGAAAACTTTTTTTTTTTTTTCGGGGGGGGGCATGTTGTGGGGGGACGTGGAGGGATAATAATAAAAGTGATTTTTTTTACAAAAGAAAAGGAGAACGGGTGAAGTGGGACTTGAGCACGAGGCTGGCTGATCTTATTTTTTCGCAGGGCCACAGCGATGCGCACTCACAGAGACTGACAGTCTCAATGCCAGCTTTGCGTTATATGAGTGACCACCTGGTACCAAGTGGATTTAGAGTCCACACCCCTATTTGACGAATGAGCTTGAAATTGAAATCGAAGAATCTAAGTTAGTAGGATCTTGACTATTACTTGTTTCATATAAGTTATGCGAGGCTCAGGTTGTCGGCGAGTTTTGTAATAATGAGATTGGTACTATCACCAACGGCAACTTGATGAAACAGCAAGCTCGACACTTGGTGAAGCATCGCTAGTATGAGCTCAAGGTCAGGCGCAATTTCCTATCCATGACAACATTCACCGCAGGATTCTCGTCGATCGTTACATTCCAGTAACGCGCAAAATAATGAAACAACGAATGTCCAAATTAGTGGATAGTAATGTAAAAGTGTAAGTAAGCATGCGAGCGCAGCTCAAGCTATATACATGTCCGACGCGGCAATGTTACATTAGCACGCACCCACTCCCAGGCCCTTTTGCCCGCGAGTTCAATGACACGCGTGCGGCTTCATAAAACACTTCTGTAACGCCTCTATTATGCTTCGAACTACATTCTAGGAAGCTTCAGTCAACTCATGGTGAACGGAGAGGTAAACAAATAATGATAGGTACCGAGATACCGTGATGCTCGTATTCGACGGGCAACTGTAAGACCTTCTTCGTATTGTACAGGATGGGCCCCATACCGAGCAAGTCGATCATGAACAGTTCGGTCATTTCGTAAATCGCATTTAAGAGCTACTGCGAGTTAGATAATGTGGTAGGAAAGATTGTGATACAACGTACCAACTAGAACAAGCTTGTTTCGAAAATTAGCCAGCGGCATAAGAGAAGCCGGAGTCATCGACACACCTTCACGCCTGGACAGTTTTCTACTATCTCATCGATCCACTGTCGGACACTCGGTCGGGGGAAGCACGGAAAACATGGGTATGCGCACCTTTGACTCAACATTCTCCAATGACACCGGGTTGTCAACCTGGGAAGACTGTATTAGGTCTGATGTCCATGTAATGACTAACTCCAAAACTCACAGAAAAACATAGGATGACAACATGCGTATCTGGATAGCTCATCGACCGTAGCATGTCAAACTCCTCCTGCCCTAATGTCACCTTCAAATGTCAGATGTTACAACGAACGCGTAGAGGTATGATTTATGGACTTGCTCACCGGCTGTATCCCATAGAGTGAGCTCCACTAGCTGATCATCTACAATCATGTCATGCACATGGTTCTCGAAGACGGTGGGCTCGCTGCCGACGTGGGTCAGTATCCAAGTAACCTAGGGAAATCTTGGAAGAAGTGCTCACTAAATTTGAGTGAAAAAACCTCTCGTAAAAACATTCAATAGTGATGTCTTGCCTATTAGCACGGTTATGGCTTAGCGTCAATAGGTGAGGTAGATTTTTGAAGGTCATACCACAAGCGCCGTCCCCGCAAACCACAACTTTCCTTTGTATCTGCCATTCATGTTAATTTGTTCCCACTAATTGAAAGTTGGCTCACACGTCGACGTCCTCCCGATGAGGCCTTACAGATTACCATGAGACTCGAAAAGAAGAGGTCAAAGGTGAAGATATTTCCCGAACTTTGTAACTAATGCAACTTGCTCTGGTGACTACCAGCGTAATTGTGGCTGTGTTCTTCCCAATAAGACCAAACAGTTCACCTTGTGCCTAGAATGGTTCACATGGATGAAGCGCAATGGGCGCGCAGTACGCCACTAGAGCTTGGGAATAATGTGACAGGGTCGGAAGAAGAAGAAGAAATGGAGTATGAATCCATTCTGGTTGCGTCGGTTCCTATCATGATGACCCCAGCAACGAATGTAGAGATGTTGATTGGAGCATAGGGGTTTGAGATCTCACTTGTATCAACAGTACTAGTCCAAAGCAAGAACTTCCTTGATCTCCGCTGCCCGAACAGCCTATTTATAGGCTAGGCAGGACAACATCCACTCCTTCATAGGAGCGATGCAGAACTGGTGGTGCATTACTTCGCCTCAGCTGTCCACCTAATATGAAAACAGTGCGCCTAGAATAGCCAGTGATGATGCACACAACGCAGGATGCCATTCCTAGATTCATATTCCACAGATTTTATTGACCGAGAGATGGAGCCACCCCACGTATAATGTTAAGGTTATGGTATGAGGCATGCCATGAACACCACGCAGCGCTGCGGCAGCTCGGCTTTGGGGATAAATGCAATAAGTGGCGCAAAAGAGTAATAAATGGATAAGCCATCACAAAAGTAGTTACACGGAACTGTTGGATTTAGTATCGGAGCTCGACACTGACAAAGCATGGATCTTGAGACGCAAGCCCACGCCTTGTAATACACCAGCAATATTGAAACCCAGCCGAAGAATTACTGTTTCGTAGCACATATATAAGCGTAGACTTACAAATTTCTGTAACACTTACGCGTTATCAGTGGGTTCCCCTGTACACCTAAATTTGATCGCACTTCGAAGAACGTGTCCGAGACTTGGCGGGAAATTCAACAGGAATGATTTTTATCATGTTATGGGGGTGTTTGGTGCACAACCCCTATTCCACCATCCAACAAAAATAATTATGCAAACCTCTTGCTCACAGATGTCCTTGCAGACCCACCCGATTCTTCCTTTAGCAATCACCCCCGCTCAGCGCTGGCACAGTACCTGTAACTGGATGGGTTAGGCAAATATGTGGCGGCAGGAACTTCGTAAGCGTAGTGCAACAGAAGGATACGTGCGACTTTACGAACATCTCAACTTGTTGTAAACTGGTAAAAATACAAGACACTAGGTAGTCTACTTTACCAGTTGGATCATGTCAGCATTGTGTCTGTATTACTGAAAGATTATATTTCCAACAACATACGTATCCTATCAGAAAATCGTGGTCAAATTTCGAGGATTTGCGAACGGGACATGGACTAGTAACAAGCTAAAATCATATCAAGATATCAAGATATCATAAGATACTAGAGCAAACACGATATGATACATAGTTATAGTACATCTTACCATAGCAGTCCAAATCAGAGAAAGCAGGAATGGGCAGAATCTTCACCCACAAGCTCGGCCGAATATCATCATAGGCAGGACCAGAATTTTCCTCCTTTACCTGACACAAACGAGAAGCATCACGACTCCATCCCGAGGCCGCTCTGTGTCACGAAGTCTTGCCAGGTGTTGTGCATGCCATTTTCCGGGGATTCGCGGCGTGTGGTCACTGTATTCGATATATGCCCGTTTAGTTGCGAGTAGTTGGACTCGGTGCTGAGACCGTAGTCATACACAGGGAAGTAACTGGGGAATTGCCCTGGTACAAGTTCCATGGGCTGCATCGGTGCGTGTGGGTCACTATAGCCCGAAGTTTCTTGGTACCGAGGCTCGTTTTCTCTGGTAGGGGACATGCTATACGCAGATGAATTTGTATATGTCGGCCTGTTTTGCGACTGTCCCGAATTGGGGAAAGTCTGCAGGTAAACAAGGACATTCGGGTGCACCGCTTGGTGTGTGTTTCCGGACATGAGTGGGAGAGGAACTATTGGATTTAGAGATGTGGGCGATCGATCAATGACAGCGGGTGATGATGATGCTGATGTTGAGTCCTTCCTCGCAACCAAACGCGTCTTCCCTCCGAGGGTAGCCAATTCATCTAGGTCATCATGTGGTGAATATGGCTCAGACAGTTGACGTGTAAGTAGTGATGCTTGTCCTTTCCGGTGCTCATTGAGGCTGAGATGAGCTTTTTCTTGAAGGGCGAGCATCACATCCTGTAAACGAGTATTAGTAAGAATACTCCGCATTGTGCCCACGCTTAAAATATGATATGACGGCCCATGATTAAAGCCGAAGGAACTTACCAGTACAGACTGTGCACGGAACCCCCTCGCTGCTTTTGAGAATAATTCGCAAGCGGAATCTAATTGCATCAACGCCGAGGGGGCTAAGCTCATAGAGGGACACCTGGTTACCACAGAACCTAAAATAATCTATAAGTAGTAAAATGTGAAGATTAACGCCATTTGCTCAAGGTTCCAGATACGTACAGAACAGGAAAACATGTGACCCCAAAGGAACCAGATACGCTCACTTGGCTCCTTCAATTGAGTATAAAGGTTGCGCATGAGAGCAACGAGCGAACCCGCGCTGCGATAAGCAGCAATGACTGAGGTACCGTAGGGACTTCCCAGGGGGTCTTTCGGGTGATCTGTTACGGCACGTGCAAAGAAACTTCGATGGAGGTACAGTAGATCTGATGGACGGTGTCAGCGCATATGCTGCGGGTCTTAATGGATCGATAAGAAGGAAGTGCCGTGATATCGCCAAAGTTAGGTTTCAAAATCAACTCACTCATTTCCCGAATGGCCAACACTATATGTCGTTGCAACATCAGCATCACACTCTCTGAATAGCGTGCATCGGTCGGTCCTGCGGACGAGGAACCAAAACCAACAACCTGTAGGGCAGGAGGAACCGGAAAGGCACGTAGTTTACGGTCAAGCTGCAGGACGGTAGCATAGCTGGGTGTCTTAGCACCGAACGCCTGATCGTGAAGAACACTCATGCATTCTGATGCGAAACGATGTTTCCATGCATGGACTGGAGTTAACGTTATTAGTTATGTAACGGCGATGGAAGGGTGGGGCGTTTCGGTCGGAGTGAGAACTTACAAATATTTTCCTCTGAAGCATCAGTCGAGTAAGGTAATTTACAATCAATATGGGCCATGGAAAATGCCACCGGTCGACCAAATGTAAGACACTGTCAACGCCGGTTTCTCATTAGCAATTAATCGCGTCAACATTGCTAAAAAAAATGGCGCACCTGCCAAGAGTCATATGTGTATAGTTCCCAGAAGAGCTCCTTCCGGCGCAGAGTCTCCTTTGAATCCACTCCCCACCGACTAGAATCCCGGTCTAATGGACCAGAGCGGAATGTAAGTATTTCAAGCTGCATCGGAGATAACACTACATACGCAGGCCAATCTGCGAAATTGCCAAATGTGACCGTCAGTTGATAAAATTTTAAGAGGTTTTGCACAGCTTACACTTTGTGCCACCTTGATAGCGATGCCCATAATAGCCCATCGTGCTCCAGAATTGGAACCATGTCTGTCCGAAAGGAAAAGGTAAAAGGTCATTAGGAACTAAAACGGAAAGTATGAGCATGGTTGTGCTCGAGGGACTTCTCGTGGGATGCTTACAAGAGCTTGGACGGCATTGATAGTAGGATCATCGAACAGTGAACTCTGAAATAGTGCTGCCCGAGCCAACTGGTGATACTTCTCGGCTTCGATGCTGTAAGCCGGTTGGTGTATATCCATGAGACTGCCAATTGCGAGAATCATAAACATGAGTGATAGTTTGTGTGATAAAAGTGGATCATCGGAGGGCGGGCCGATATTAGGAGTGTAAAATTGCGGGTATACATCTTCATAGAAGCATTGCTGGCGTATAGGATTGTACCTTGCGGGAAAAATTTAAATTAGAATTTTCATACGATAAAAGAAAGGCGTGCGGACATCCATGCTCCTAGGCGATAGTATGTTTGGCAGATTTCTTGAGCTTTAGCGGACTCGGGGAGGTACCAGAAGAGTGTCCTGAGTCGGATGTTCTCAACCTGAATAGATCCGTATGTTGAGGGCATGATTGGGAACGCCCCACTTCGTGCCAAAATTTCGGCGGGAAGGACGGTTTGAAGTGCAACGAGACGATCGCCATCAGTCTCGTGTTGATCTTCACTTGCTTCATTCTGCAATTATTTAGAAGATAATAAGAGCAGGTACAAGCTCCTAGACAGACCTGTAAGAAATACTGGACCATGCGTCACCAAATGTAGACGGCTTGATGAGAAATCATCACGTACCCAGGAATTGGCGATTGAGCCGAAGTATTTTGCACCCCCAGCAGCATTAATTGATAAGGAGCCAAAAGCGTCAACGACTTCGCCATTTTGATCTTCTTCTTTGGCTTCACATCGAGGTAGGTTCCTGCTGTTTGGGGGGTCGCGTTGCAAGGGTTTTTTAATGTCCAACAAATCGTCAGTCAATAAGTCATGCCTCTCTGTGGACACGAGAGAGTGCGAATATCGAAGAGCATCCTCTAGATCTCGTACACGTTGAGAGAGTTCTGATATTTTCTCATGAAGCTCTTGAGTTGACGCTAGGACGAATCTTAATTGAGAGATAATTAGAGAGTACTCAGCTCTGTAATAAACTACACCTCACCTATTTCCCTGCCCAGTTGTTAAAGAACCTATCACAGCAATGATCAACCTGTTGGCTTGCATTGAGTTGAGCTGGAGTCGCACCATCTGGACAGATGGCACCGCAGCCACGTTTCACGCATGAGCCACAAGGAACGGCTCTGTCACAGCGTAGCTTCAGCCTAAATAAATGAGCATATCGCGCCATAGAAGTAAGTAACGATTAAGATTTGTTTATAGGACCTTCCTACCGTCTACACTCTGCACATGAAAGACGAGTTGCACCCTTCCTGCGCTTCTTAGTTGAGTCAGAGTAAATATTCTCCATGCGATCTGGAGAGGATGGTGAGGGTTTCATACAGAGGACTAAGGGCAATGAGAGCTGATGGCAGGAGAGAAAGAAGCAGATGCCACCATAATTATCACGGCTGTGATGGATATATTCAAGTATGTCCAACTAAATTCCACGGTGAGTTGATTTAATGTCGGGTTATCCCCTTGCCGTTCCCGGCACGGAATTATTTTATAATCGCTGACTTGATAACTTTACGCGGAGTTTCCATTTGTGAGACAACCCCCCCACCTCCCCACATGTTCAATTTCGCAGAGGTAGCCTTCTATCAGTATTCAAGAACACGAGGCACTTGCTAAGTACTCTGCGCCACCTGTATGCTTTTAATTTATTGTGGGTCAACATTCTTCCTTGCCGTTGTTCCCATATTCCCATACTGAATTACAGGTGTACAACTCTTCCCGTTCCGTGACCGTGACTTGTCTCTACGGGAATGTATGAGCCCCGGGATTTACACACATAATTTGTACAGAGTTCTGTCGAATAGGTAGTATCATAGCCTTCTCTATCACTTTCTCCACTGCTATGACCAGGTACCCCATTTATAGGTCCCATAGGCCATGACGTACTCGCAACTCTTACTCAGTGAGCGTAAGATCCTACCCATAAATATGATGTCCGCAAACCCTTTCGGACACGATGCATGGGGTATCCCTTTCTCAGTCTGAGGTAATTACAAATTCGTTGTTTTGTCTGTGAAGTATATATCTAGGCTACTATCCCCAGCTCATATCATTCGATGAGAAGCACAGAATACGTGTGCCACTGTCAAAGATTATTGACACGCGATGACGAGATGAGGAGAATTCCCTTCCACCGGTAAACAGCCACCAACGCATGTCCCCGATTGGCGGCCCAAAATCAAAATCCACATTATCGCAGCTGCGGTCTGGTTCCACAATAAGAAAGAAGATCTTTATACCATATTACTTCATGCCGAGCACTAAGACCATTTCACAATGCACACTCTGCGTACCAATCCACAGCTCTTATCAAGCGAGAGAACTCGATAATAATGTGTCAGTACAAAAATCGAGTTTACAAGAGAGCATATTTTTAAGTGACCCATTATCGCCCACATAGCTCGGCACGAATTCTCCGGTGTTATGTTAAATTCAGGATGCAGTGATGACGGTCAACGCCATCTATTTTGGACAAATATGATAAACTTTCAGTACACGGGACTTCCAGTGTTAATATTGATTGTCTTGGAAGCCAGACTCGGAGAAGCAACGCCAATAAAGTCTTGACATAGACGACCAATCAATCATGCAATGACTGAACTTACCCAGTACTAATGGTTTTATTGCCATCTATTATATTTTGTCGACCAGTTTTGCCCTGTGCCTAGAGCGTAAACACGATAAGACATTGCGTGCGCAGGCACAAATAGCAGCCTGCCACTGCACAGGATTAGCCTATTCGACCCACCGTGTAATCGACGTGAAATCGAGAGTCCTAATCGTGAAACGACGTCGTATGAATCCGCGATACTCCTTACCTGCGCTGCTAGCGGATGCTAATCGTCTAAGCGCAATCATTGCGCGATATACGGTCGAAGCTCCTCGGCTATCTTTCGAGAGTAATGAAGAAGTATTCGGATAATCAAGCACCAGCAAATAGTGCTGCACATGTGTTCTCCAGAGTGGAGACATCATGGACGGGGGTTTCATCCCCCCGAGGTGCCCGATTGCAATTTGTCGGACGCTATTGTTTCAACCAAACACATCTTCTCGCGCATTGGCTTGTCCCGTATACTTACTTAGCGCGAAACAGTTAACTAACTGCGATCAAACGTTTATGAAGCTTCCTGCGGCGATCAGCCCAGAGTCTCATTGGTCATGGCCGTGACAAAACCTACGACGTATCCTTGAAACCGAGTAGTGTGTTTAAATCTACACGTAAACCAAATTATCATAATTCCCGAACGCCCGCAACGCAAGGGGGGTTTTTCCAACACTGACCCCGACGCCTTTGTTGACATAAAATTAAACTCCCTGTGGGTTATGTGCATTTCAACTTCCCTGTCACGGCGAATCAGGAAGTTTTGCCGTAAGCAATCAAGTGTATTTTCGTTGGAAGGCTTACGCTGCAAATATCAGAATCGAAGCGCTTGGAGATCAGCGTGGGGGTGTTGAGCCCAAAAGAAGGTTTCATGTAAACGGACTCGTATAAAGTGATGTCAACTGCCGTCCGCACGATCTAAACGAAAGTGAGTATGTGTTCTCTCTCCATATCCCGAAGTCGTATACTTCCACGTTCTCGCAGCTATTACAGGGTACTACACTACATTCGCGAAAATGATATGTCTAAATGAGAAATTCCCATCTAACGTAAAGGAGGCCAAGGAAAACAAAATCGTAATATCATCAGATTCAGACTCCCGCGTAGAAAGCTCTTGGACCCATAAATCAAATAGCGACAGGAACCAGAGTTCCGTCGGCTGGCGAGGAGGGCAACTTTCCCTCAAGATTGACTCCAAGATCTCGTGATGACTCGGAGGTCACGCTAGTTGTGTCTCGTACATATACAGATGGCCGAGGACGGTCGCTAGTGGGACTAATTGGTTCAGCCACAGAATCTTCTACGGATGAGGTATCCGATAAACCGTTGTACATTGGTTCTTGCTCGACGGGCTGTGGCGTCAGCGAAACAGGGGCTGCTGCGGCGCGGGCACCGAAGAAGTCGCCCAATTTCCTGGAAAGTGGGATAGGAGGTAACGATGACAGAGAGGGTGATGTAGTGTGGCAAACATGGGGTGAAGAGCCTATTGTAGGGCTCTGCGTGGCAGACTCTGCTCGCCAGAGTTTGAATCCCCACCCTGGGGCAGTAGGTGCGGGCTTCTTCACCTCCTCAGGTAAAGGAGGAAGGCCCCTTGGCATAGCACCAACTTGGTTCTCCTCAATGAATTCCCGCAGAGCTTTGACGCAAGTGTCTGAAGCTTCACGAGCCTCATTTGATTCATTCAGCTCATGCTTCACATCATCTAGCTCAGCCTTCGCAGCATTTAGCTCCCGGCGTAGCATTTCGAGCTCAGCTGAATCTTCAGATGGGTAAAGAGACTGCGGCGGTGAGAACATGCCAGACAACCTCCTCGTATTTGACGAATGTTGGGTCCTGCTTTTCTGCATGTCGGGGAGGGTCAATGAAGCAGGGATGGGGGATGCCAGAAAAGATGTGTCGGAGACTGAGGATATTCGTCTGTGGGCATTGGTACGCCCGGCCGCTGATCCAGTGATGGGGTTAAATGAGGCACGCTTAGAGGATGGCGGACCACTCGAAGAAGGGATTCCGGCTCTAGACAAATCAAGAGCGGACGGCACTTGACTCACCCGCCTTTCAGACTGTAGTCGCATGAGACCACGTCTAAAGAGGAATGTGAGTGGTGCATTGCACAAGTTAATGCTGGAAACGAACCTGCTTTCCTCGACTTTCGTCCGCAGTATTGAGATTGTATTTTCGTCATCCTTAATAGTGGCGTGAGCGTTATCCAGTTGCTCCTGCATCTTTGAGCATTTCTCTATCATATGCCCCATCGTCTCTGCAGCTCCTGCCTCGCGAGTCCGCTGTTCCGCAACTGTCTGCGACAACTCGTCTCTCTCTCTAGTTACATCAGCGAGGGTGGTCCTTAGTTGAGTAATGATGGAAGCGAGGACATGAGGGTCCAGGGAATGAGATCCTATAGCATCTGATGGCGAGTTTGGGTTTGATTCATTATCGAGCTGGTGCTCGAGCTCTAAGGTGAGGTCAAAGGAATAAGGACGGACTCCAGCGTCGTTGCCTTGTTCGTGAGCAGACATAGCCAGGGGAGGATGTGGTCGCGAGTGAGAGCTAGGGCTTTTGGCTAGGCTTGTGTTGGCATGTGACAACTACTGGTTGGCAGCCACGTCGCGAACCGACTGCTCTTCAGTGGCCCTGCACGTGGTTGCCCCTGAAACACTTTGTACTATGCCCTTTTTGGGCGAAAAAGAAAACCTCGATGAGTGGTTAGCGACTCCCGAAATCACAGCGATCATAGTAGTCTGTTTGAGGGCGATTGCACAGTAATGGACCAAGTTAACTAGAACGCATATCACCAATCAATCTGATCCCCGGAATATCTCCGGGGGACTCCTCGATTCGATTTCTCAATTCATAACTACGTATCTGCATGACGATCAGAATTTAAAGTCTGACATTATTCATGCAGATCGCCTTTATGCGTTCTTTAATGGCGCTATATTCATGATATCCCGGCGCGTAAAGCATTTATTTCGCGGTCTCTCGGGATCTGCTGAACTATCAGAAAGGTAGTGTCGTGTCAGAGGGAGACTGACCCGATAACCAGGGCAACCGTGACAGAGATTGGTGTCATGGAGGCATACCGAAAAGCTTGAAGTTAGATCTATAATCAGTTATTATGACAACGAATACTATGCACCGACTCGGAAGCAGCACTTCGTCCACTAAAGGTTTACCCGATTCTTGAGCACTCGTGATTATCCGGGATAGTCATGTACGCCATGGTTGGGTTCTAGATAAAGAGGATTCGTATTTCTGCCCTACTATTCTGTACAATCATAAAATGTTCGATATATCTCCTTAATAACACATTATTTTTTTCACAACATTCATTTCAAAGCAAATACCATTCTTAGCAAATGGGAAGGGATGCTCCATCTGGACTCCAAATCGTTCAAGTGGGGTGCCCCCCTCATCCGTGTGTGAGAGGATCTACGCAAATGATGCCATCGCGTTCACTCCAAGGGTAACCCCATCGATGGAGCCATTCTCGAACACCAGCAGCAAGACGCGCCCGCGAAGCACCACGACCTGTATCTTGTGTTCCAGTGTGCTTCTCTTCTCCGACAACAAGGAAACCTGAAATATAGTATAAGCATCCGAGCTCCATGTCAATACGAGAAGCCATACCGAGACCAAGAAAATGTTCACGTTCAAGCTGAAATAGAGAGTAAGTAAACAGTCATTTCGCTGGTGCATAAGAGTACTCACAGCAAGTAAAAATTCTTCAAGAACCTCCGTCGCCTCATTCGAATGTAAACCGTGAAGGTCGAGCATAGCTTCAGCTCTCTCTTCCGATGTCGATTTCGAATCGCCGGTGGTGCTGCTGGCTATGCCTAGACATACCCCTAAGCCTCCCCCACAGGGTCGGCCACGGGCGGTTCGATCTCCGATATCGTCAGACCAACTAAAGTCTCGGCTCTTTACGGCTTGTTCTGCAACTTTTGCACGTTCTCTGACGAGTTTGCTAGCGGCGCTTGTCATCTCATTGCCCATTTTAGCATTGAGATCGTGACCCTCCCTGCTAAATCGTTTGGCTGCCGCACCATCGCCCCGCCTCCATGCATCAGCAGCCCGAGATAAGCATGCGTTCCGCGCAGCACCCAGTTGCAGTGCTCGGGATCGATAAGACATGTATAGAGCATTGACGGATTCCCCAGTAGGTAAAGTGGGTAGTAGCGCTGGGGGACGTAATTTGATGCGGGGGGATGGCTTAGGTGCCACGATCGAAGTACGGATGTGCAAGTTATCTACAGACGCATTCGGTGAAATCGGCTGGCGCGTCACCGTTGTGCGATCCACCGGCACTTGGGGAACCGCTTTCTTGACAGCTGCTGCAAATCTTGTGCGACCAGGATCATGTTGCCAATGACCGTCACGGGCACCGTAACCTCTGCGATTGCGAGAAGCAGCGCCCTCAAATCCGAGTGCTGGGAACTCATCAGGCAGAGGGCTTGTGGAGCGGGCACTGGCGTTACTATTATTGAGGCCAGTCCGTGAAAGTGCATTGGTCACATCGGCTACATCGACGTCTTTCGGGAGGTGGTGCAAGAATTCACACTGATCCTGTTTGGCACAGGTACCACGCAACCAGAACCGGCAGAGCGCTCTCTCTAGGTCGTGGCTGCAAATGAAGATGAGGTGGATATACCCCAAAAAACAAGAACCCAACAAACCTGAAGCGACAATCGGCTCGCAAGCATTCGCCAGCAAGGTAGTAGCGGCAGACCCTACCCCCGCCTGGGACGGGCCGTGCGTTGCCTCTGGTGGAACCTCGTGCTGCAGATTGGAAACCTCCACGTCCCCCGTGCATCACCCCGGCGTTGCCATCCCTCCCCACTAATGTCACCCGCCCTCCCATGGACTGCATACGAGGTTGGGTGTGCTGAGGAGAAGGCAGAGCGCGATCAATAAGCCATGCCATAGCACGCTCGAAATCATAGCCATTCTGAGAAAGAGCATCTTCCAGCTCGGATGGCGCAAGTGTGGATCCGAATACTGAACTGAGCACATCAAGAGGTGTCATCCCATCGGTCAAGTACCCCGTCCCCTCTGCATCGTCGACTGACCCATCGAACTGCGCATCATAGTCGTAGCCCTGCTGGTAATAACTTTGTGCAAGTGGATCATCGGGTGAGAGTGAGGAAGTATCCAACCACTGGTCAAAGTCAGTGACCGTAATTGGATGGAAAGAGTTGGGCGCTATTTTGGGCGCAAAGGGATCGAATGGGTCATCTTCTTCATCTTCTTCCCCTGGTTTGAGTGATGAGCGGAGGGAACTCGGAGTTACGGCTCGGGGCAGAGAATGGTCCGGGACTAGCGGTGCAGCGATCGCAAGATTAGAAGTCGCTCGGAGCTGGCTATGGGACCACAAGTCAGGGGATGGTGTCTCGGTTCGATAACCGGAAAGGGTTGCAGGGTTGGACGCGGCTGCCGATAGGGGCCGGGGAATAGGTTTGAATTCTGTTGCTTTTGCACTCAAAAGTCGAGGGGAGGATATTGGTGATGATGGAAGGCTCGAAGTGAATTGAGGATATACTTGCGCCGCCTGAGCGTGTGCAAGCGTTGGAGAGTTCATAGGTGAAACGCTGCGTGCCGTTATATATGAACTTGCGTTTCCGGAGACAAGAGGGGAACCAGCAGGTGTATGTGGTCTACGAAAACCGATAGCAAGAGGGGAAGTAGGTACTGAGCTGGGGGTATCTGGTCTGTTTGGGATTAGCCGAGCAGAATGGGTGGAAGCTCGAGAAGAGGGTCGTGATGGTCGTCGCGTTGGGGTTAAGAAGAGGAAAGGAACGCCCGATACGTCGTCGTGATGTCTATGCATCAAATCTAAGATATGCTGTTCAAGCTACAAAACAGGAGATCAGCGAATGAAGTGGAGCAGAGGCCTTGCGAACGAACCATGTCATCGTCTACCCCACATGCAGTCTTCAATAACGCTTTAACTTCATCTTCTTGCTCGTTTGCAAGTAATCCTGCGACTTTCGTTACAAAAGACGTGCTGATGCGACTGGATTCATCCCCGTCTCCATCTCCATCGAAGTAATCTGAACCGCCCTTCTGCTGACGGATTATAGCTAACAATTGAGCACGGGTATGGGGAAATCGTTGTACATGGCCGGCCGAAAGGGAACCAGGTTCAGATAAATCGTCAGACTCGAAGATAGCGGGAGGCAGGGTCAGGGTGTGCGCCATCGCTACAGAGCGTCAAGGTTGAGGATAAAGAATGCGATGTAAGAAAAGTCTAAAAGCAAAGATTGGACGTTGTTGATCTTCTACGTCAAGGGACGTGCTAGCGCTGCTGGCAAAACAATAACGATAGGGTCCATATAAGAGCATATGAGACAACTTGAGCAATCACGACAAGGAACAAATAACGTTATTTTTTCTCGTCCTCAACGACCGTCTCGACGAGGAGCATTCGCATCAATCCAAAGAAGAGGCCAGTGATACAAGTATTCAACTGATGATAAAGGATACAACTTTTCTGACCCGTCTCAACCGTATCATTCAATCATCCCACTGGACGAGAACAAACTCTTCTCTCCAACACTCTTTAGCTTCCCTGTCGTTACTATCATCAAGGCAGCAGTCCCTTTCACACGAAAACACCATGCAAGTGCCCCATTCCATACCTCGCTTGTTAGAGGCAGCATTTTTCTGCAAGGCTTTTTGAACTGCCCTCATCCTTTGTTCGTCTGTCAACTTTTGTGTATCTTCGTCCTTGATCGAGGTCCTCAGGACATTAATCAAGTTGGGCATAAGTTGACATTCGAAGACGCGCATCCCCTTGCAAGTCGGACATGGAGGTATTGAGGCGGTGGTGTATGAACGTTTAACACTGGGGATGACCTTGAAGTCAGCCTTCGTTACAGGGAGAGGGTCTTGAGTAGGGACATGGAATAACTTGTCGAATACATCGTCCGATGAAAAAGGCAGGGGAACCCCCTTCAACTCATATCTAGACTCGATCATTGGTTAATTTGATGGCAAAACTCGATTCAAGCTAACCTGAGACACTGTTCTCCTGTATTGCTCACCCGCTTCGTGAACCGATCAAATACATTGTCCACATCCAAGGAGTTCTCGTATGGTTCGAATGCCCAGTTCATGTCCTTTCCGCCTTTAGGATCTTCATCTGCAGGATCATCCACCCGGGCACTCTGAAGGATTTTGCTCTTGGGCGGGGGAGGCAAATATTCTGAGACTGTTGACAGGTATATGGGAGGAAAAGATGGAGAAGCTTGCCAAGGCGAGTCATCAATCGTTGTTGATACCATCGCCGTGATCAATGAATGTTCAGAAGATTCGGAGGTAACGCTTTCTGTGTCACTCGTGTCTTCTATCACAGGGACAGCGATTGTGGAAGCTGGCTGTCCGAATACCTGATCACCTAATCCAAAAGGACTGGGATTAGATCCCGCTTGCATCTGATAGTTTGATCAGTTGGTAGAAATATATACATGCGCGGATGCGACTCAACTGAGAATGGGTTAGTTGCAGGTGAGATCTTCATAGGTGAAAGTTGTGCTTGCTTCCTCGCCAACTTTTTCGCGAGCTTTTCTGCATACGCTACGTTGTATCTCAGACCACGCCACGCACGGACGCTATGTCAGAATCCACTGAGAATGACAACCTATTTCTTAGTGGAGTGGTACAGACCTACCTCCCATTCTTCCTTTGACATGCACTCTGGGAACATCCCCAGATGTACAACGCTCTATCATGAGGGCTATCCTCAACTGGACACCAGACTTGGACAAGTAATTCCATGGGGCGGGAGCAGTTCTTGCACTGTGATGAAGAGAACGATGGTTCTCTCGAAGGCAGCAGTGCCTTGAAAAAAACCCAGTAAATTGCATTGGCAAATTGATCGTACATGGTCGAAGAGACATGCTCGTACAGGACGCCCGCCAATGCGAGAAACAGCAGCATCTTTGATATCAGCCTCTGCCTCCATCGCGCCATCGGGAACGCCTAGTAAAACTGCTGTTTCTACTTCTGACCCGATCTCTTCATCGGAGTCAGACCAATCATCCTCAACAGCAGAAGGCATAATGATAATAAGGAAATCTATGGTAGGAGATTTCGTCAGCACGATGTATTTGCATGGAAAGGCGATAAACAAAACACAAAATCAGATATGCATGAATGGTAAATTTGAAGGACTCGTCATGGATGCTGTCGTGAGGAAACCGCACGCCAGCAGGTTCAGACTCGTCATCTAAAGAGTTCATCCAAAAAGAGAATCAAGTTTGAACTTGCATTTACCCGGTGATCGATGGTTGTGAAAGAGTTTGGTGCAAAAAAACGCAAAAAATGAATTTAAAAACATATGCGGGAGCAAATATGAGCAAACAAGTTTCTTTTGTGGGAAGAGGTTTCTTCATTTGAAGATTACTTGGCACTGCTGACGGATTTGCAGTGATTTCCGGTCAGTGACAGGCTTCAAGAAATTACAAGTTTGCAAGTTGTGTTGAAACAGGTGTCGATATTCACGTTCATTTTAGTCCCGAATGCCTGCCCCGGATGCACGAACGCGTCGGAAAATCAGTTTAAAACCAACCAAAGTCCTCTCCGGATCGTACGTCCTGCAACTCGCCCAGTATTATCCGTATCATTATCTCACTTGGAACCTATTTCAGAATCATCAACAAATTAATACCAACTATTTTACCTTCCAATGTCATATTCGTTCTCGCACTCTATGCATCAAAAGAGTTACTTCTGTCATATGATGTCGGAGTCTTCTGGGTGCTCATGAGGGTGTTGGCATGTGGTGGTTTGGCTACGCTGGTATGGGAAGGCTTCACGAGGAAGCTTATGGCGAATGGCAATATAGAGGTATTTGTTCAGAACTCTAGCACTTCCTCTCTTTGACCTTATCATGCTCAGTGGACAGCATTTGGCGTGTCGTCATTGCTACTCTTTGTGCAGCAAGCAACTCTACTTACAGCACTCTATCGTCTTCCCTCCCCGAGGTTAGCTGTTTCTCAATGTGAATCCCGGATGACTAATACACATATGAACGTAGGGTGATGCTGTTCAGTCATTTCTCCTCAATGTGGGTGGGCTCCTTCGTAGCCCCTGCTTCGGTCAGTCTGCTTTACTCACTTCGAGATGTTTTGTTCATGAGGCACTCAGTTTTCGAAGCCTCTCCTGACATTCCTGTCATTTCTACTCTCGTTTGCTTCGGATGCGCTCGTGTCTAAACGTGGCATCTCTATCATTGCTCCTGGTTATGGAGCCCTGGTTCTGCATGGCATGTCTACATATGCTCTTGAACATCTTCGTGGCGTCTTAGCTCCCACTGTGAACCCCACGTTGACTACTGCCACGAGTACCCTAGGCGCAGCGCTTATTGGACTCCCGCTTTACGCGCTCAGACAAGCAATCGTGTGTACTTCTCGTGTGGACCCTTTGATTATGTCCTCACTCTCTACCTTTTTGCCATAGAGTGACCTTCCGCCAACGCCTATCCTTCCTCTAACTTCGTTGGCAGTCCTTCCGCTTCTGACATTCTCTACGATATTTCTGACGCCAGATACAACTGGCATGCAATTCAATGTCAGCAAGTCCTCTCAAGTTTTCCTGGTCTCCTATCCGATCGCCTTCCTTGCCGCGATTGCTATGGGTTTCCTTGGGTTTTCCCAGCACCTTCATTGGACTGATTTACTAGTCGGGGTGATGCTTTATCGTTGTCAGCTTTCATTCCGCATACTCGTGTGGCTCGGTTCTTACCTGTGATTCTCTAGCATCATATCCTGATAATAATCCTACCTTATCTGGACCGTCACGCACACCGGCTTCGAAAGTTATACGGTTCTACTTGAACTCAATACTTTCCGACAGTGAATCGAGGAAGATATTCTATTTCTTGACGTTGAATTTGGCCTTCATGCTAGTCCAGATGCTATATGGTGTCTGGACAAACAGCTTGGGTCTCATCTCTGATGGTGAGTTGAGCAGGAAGAGGGTCTCTATACGCTGACGATTCCAAAAGCTATTCATATGGCATTCGATTGCTTGGCGATCGGTGTCGGCTTGCTCGCTTCTATAATGGCAAAATGGCCCCCAGATGAAAGGTTCACTTACGGGTAGGTGGATTCCTTTTGTCAAGCAGACGCAGGCTGTGACCAAATCCTCCTTCAGATACGGTCGAATTGAGACTCTATCAGGATTTGCTAATGGAATATTCCTCATCCTGATATCTGTTTTTATTGTTTTCGAAGCTGTACAACGAATGTATGTATCTCATCAACCGCAAACGAATTTCTACTCAACTCTCTAGATTGGATCCTCCGGAAATGACGACGAACCAGCTGCTGCTGATCAGCTCGCTCGGGCTGGGCATCAACTTGTTTGGCATGTATGCTATGGGTGGTCACCATCATCACCATCATGTTCGTTAATACACTCCTGTTGGGTTGTTGTTTCATTCTAACTTCAAGCAGGGTCACTCTCATGACCATGGTCATTCACACCAGCACCATTCACAAAATGGGCATGCTCACCACGATCATGCTCACAACGACCATGCTCACCACGATCATGCTCACGGTGACTGTGCCCACCAATACAACAGTCATTCTGATAATGCCCATTCACATGGTCACTCACCCTCCAAGCCGAATGAACATCCGCAGTCTTCTTCATTACGTCACGAAGATTCACATACACACACCCACTCCTTGCATTCAAACTCCCTAGATCACTCATCCTCTTACTCAGATCACGACTCCCATTCTCATTCGCACTCGCATTCACACTCTGACCATGCGCATACCCATATCTCTTCCTTACCTGAAGCTTATAAGCAGGAGGACCTTCCAATACGTGGCCGCAAGCCACACTCTCGGGGTCCTTCTCTTCAAATACCCATTGATGGCACTCAAGTCGCGTCGGCTGTTCCATTTCCCCTATCTTCCCCCAATGGCGTAGACTCGCCAATTTCACCCAGCTATCCTAGCACGTTGAAGCATGACCATCACCACCACTACCATCATGGTATGGAGTCTTCGGGCTACAGCCCACCCGATGACAGTCACTGTGGTGATCACGATCATGGGCACCACCACGAAGGGCATAGTCATAATATGCGTGGCGTTTTTTTGCACGTCATGGCGGTGAGCATTTCCCAGGCAATTCTTCATTGGGACTGACAGATGTTCCTAGGATACCCTTGGGTCGGTCGGGGTCATTATCTCGACTCTCCTCATTCAGTTTTATGGATGGACGATATTTGATCCTATAGCGTCGTTATTCATTGCCGTCATGATCGCTGCAAGTGTTGTGCCACTCGTAATCGACACCGGTAGGGTCCTGAGCCTTGATATGGGGTCTCGCGGGGACGAGGTTCAACAAGCACTCTCTGAGGTATTACATTTTCCCTCCGAATTTCACGACTCTGATTATTCGCCTGATAATATTCATAGCTTGCCTATGTTGAAGGTGTTGCCTCTTACTCGTCTCCCCGGTTCTGGCCAAAGGACTCAGCAAGCGTCATTGGCTCGATCCATATTCAGCTCGTGCTCTCACCACATAAACGTCCTGACACAGATGGCGTGCGCGAGCGTGTACATGCTCTTTTGCGCAGCAGGATTTCGGGACTTGAAGAGTTGACCATACAGTTGGAAGAAGAGGACTCGTTGGGGAGTAGATGACGCGGACTGGATTGACGCCATCGGATAGACATATTTGTATACAATCTAATCGTATGCCTGTGCATCCATTTCATGTGATCAGTCTTTCCACCCGAACGGCTTCTCGCTCTACTATCATTCGACACATATTGCACAACGGACATATACGCGATTCATATCAGCTTTCAAGCCTAGACAAGACATCGGTTTTGCCTCGTACCTACATAGTTCGAGCCTTTCGGGTTGGGGCACGCAATGAACGGCCACGTGGTAGTGCATCTTTATCGCCATTATCGCCATTTCTGCATAATCAGATAGATATCTCTTTATCTCTTTAACTGCTTGGTCATTATCTCACTGGAATCCCACTGGCTACTAATGTATTACGGTAGTGAGTAGTTTGCTACCGTCGTTTTCCTCACTATAGAGCACTCAGAAGTTACTGTTCATCTCACCGATGTGATTAGGGTGTGAGCAAGGCTACTACATGCCAGCTAAACGAGTGACCTATAAAATCGACGGAAGGTCACTAGCTCGGTTATATATGCCAGGCTTGTCACAAGCCTAGTCATCGACAGATTGACGTAGGCCAAGTGGGGCTGCTGAACTGAGATCGGCGCGCGGTGGGGTCACGGGTTGTGCGACCATGTGTGACGACTCTGACGAAAGGGATGATAATGTTTATCTATTTGCACACTTGACATAGGGTGGGAGGTGAGATTGTGATATTGAGAAAGATATATAAGGAGCAACTATCATGATTGTTCAATGACTGCGCGATTCACCACCCGATACGGTGCTCACGTTGCAAACTATAGTCTCGATGGCAGGACTGAAGGTAGACCTCGCATCACTCTCGCTCTTCCCTGCGACACCCGCGCAGGTTGAGGAGTCACGCCGCCGGACGTTTCCGCAATGGGGTGGCACCCTGAGCTGGACGGAGTACCTTGGGCGATATGTGGAAATGGATGTTGTAGAGCCTGCAAAGGATGGAAAGTTAATCACCTGGTGAGCATCCCATGTTCCCCCCAGAAGGGTGCTGATGATGGAGGAAGGGTACTGGCGCCACGGGAGGACCCCACAACACTTGATTTTATGTGTGCTTGTGAGACGTGAGTGACTTGAGTATCGATGCACAAGCCTATTTTCTGACGCGCATCCAGATATAAGCGCACAGGTCTCGTTGCTTATCCTTCTGCGTCTCCTTCTGAGCCCAACTCGGTGAAAGAAGCAACCTGTTATGGGGTCGCCTGTGTCTTCACTCCACCCTCAAAGCGTGGGCGAGGATACGCGAGTCATATGATGAGCCTCCTGCATTGGGTCACTGCGTCACGTACCAATCTTCCTAAATTCCCAGAAGAATGGGGCACACCGCCACCAGAGGTAGCTGATGCTGGTGAGGGGCTGTTCTCGGTGTTGTACAGTGATGTTGGGGAGGCATTTTACCGATCGGCGGGCCCTGGGGGTAAAGGGGGTGGGTGGGAGAAGCGAGGAGCAGTTTCGACTATTTGGGAAGTGGGCGCAGAGGAACAGGATGAGGAGGGATGGACATGGCTGACAGAAGTCCAACTGAACGGGCTTTGGGACCGTGATGCTGAGCGGATTAGAAGGGAGATGACAAGCATGCCGATGACCGACACGTCATACGTGGTAGAGCGTCCGGATGCATTCACGGCGTACCTGCCAACAAACGGCGTCTGCGCATTCCACATCCCACGATCTGTATATGCGACGAATTTTTCCATGGCAGGAGGTTTTTGGGGTGTACAGTCCTCGAGTGACCCAGAGACATATGCAAGTTGGAGCGTCGACATGAGACCTCCGCCACCAACGCTGATCGTCACGCGGCTTTGTGCTAGTGAAGAGGCGTTCCCTGGACTGATCGCGAAGATCAAGCAGGCGGCTAGACGAAGTGGAGTTGGCAAAGTGGAGGTATGGAATCTAAGAGCAGGCTTGAGGAACATTGCAGAGAAGACGGGTGGGCAGACGTCCATACGAAACGAACATTTGCCACAAATTGTGTGGTATGGACCTGGAGCAACCGGGAATGTGGAATGGGCGTATAATGAGAAGTGAGTGCTCTTACCATCGAAAATACGGCGCACTTGTGCTGACCAGCATCTAACAGGTTCTGTTGGTGCTGATTTGTTGGCTTGCATATCGCGTGAACGCTAACGAAGTCGTGGACGCGACCGGGGTAAATGTTTTAGATCATGTCATTGCAAGGGTACCTAGAGATGTGAGAGTAAAATAAATAAAAAAGATCGTCGGAAAAAACTCTGGTGATGAGAGGCGATAGGTATGCAAAAATTATCTTCGAGTGGCAGCCAGAAAGACTCAATTTTGACTGTCTGAATGGCGAGAAGTGCAAGTTTTGGGTTACATAAGCTCAGTCAATTTATTCTTTGTATCGAATTATCATCCTTCCACTTTCGCTGTTGACAACTCTATGATAGTGAATCGGATAGTACAACCCGCATGTCATGCTTGAAACAGTTACATGGCTGCGGTACAGCGGAGTTCGACGCCAAGAAACTTTTTTTTTATAAGCTCAGCCAATGTGTTTTTTAAATCGAATTATCAGACTTTCAACATCCACAACTACCTGGTAGTATATTGGATAACCCGACTGTCATGCTTGAAACATGGCTGCGGGAGAGCGGGATTGACAATCGATCGGATAGTACATGTGGCTGTCATACTTCGGGAGACTTTTTTGACAAACTCAGTAAATTTGTTTTTTGTCTATGTAGAATTATCATGCTTCCATGTTGAACATCGACAACTATCTGGTAGTGGAGCGGATAAGTACTCCCCCTGGTCATGATTGAAACATGGCTGAGGGCTAACGGCGTTCGACTCCTCGCTTGTCATGCTTGAAACATGACTTTGGCAGACTTTTGTTTTTGTTTTGATAAGCTGAGTAAATTTGTTTTCTTGTTTCGACTTATCATGCTTCTATTTTCAACATTGACTGGTAGTACATCGGAGGAGTACTCCCGCCTGTCGTGCTTGAAACATGACAGAAGGAGAATGGTGTTCGACTCCCCGCTTGTCATGCTGGAAACATGATTTCGGGAGATTTTTTGTTGACAACCTTATTAAATTTGTTTTTTGTCTAGAGTTACCATGCTTCCATTTTCAACATCGACAACTATCTGGTAGTGTACCGGATCAGTACTCTGCTGGTCATGATTGAAACATGGCTAAGGGAGAACGGCATTCGACTCCTCGCTTGTCGTGCTTGAAACAGGACTTTGGCAGACCTTTTTTTTTGATAAGTTTGGTAAATTTGTTTTTTGTTTCGAATTATCATGCTTCTATTTTCAACATTAACAGATATCTGGTAGTGCATCGGATAAGTACTCCCACCTGTCGTGCTTGAAACATGGCTAGGGGAGAGCAGCATTCAACTCCCCTGCTGGTCATGCTTGAAACATGACTTTGGCGTTTTTTTTTTTTTGATATCAGTAAATTTGTTTTTTGTTTCGAATTATCATGCTTCCATTTTCCACATCGACAACTACCTGATAGTGCATCGGATAAGTACTCCCACCCGTCGTGCTTGAAACATGGTAAAGGGAGAGCAGTGTTTGACTCCCTGTCAAGCTTGAAACATGACTTCAGGAGACCTTTTTCGATAAGCTCAGCAAATTTGTTTTTGGGGTCATCAATTATCATGCTTCCATTTTCATCATCTACAACCATCTGGTAGTGTATCGCATAGGATTTTCCAGCCCGTCATGCTTGAAACATGGCTGAGGGAGAGCGGTGTTCGACTCCCCGCTTGTCATGCTTGAAACATATGGTGACTTTTTTTTGATAAGCTCATAGATTTGTTTTTTTTTAATCTCGAATTATCATGCTTCCCAACATCAACAACTATCTGGTAGTGTATCGGATCAGTACACCCGTTGGTCATGATTGAAACATGCCTGAGGGAGAGCGGCGCCGGTGTTCGACTCCCTGCTTGTCATGCTTGAAACATGAATTCGAAAGCTTTTTTTGACAACCTCAGTAAAAAGGACTTAGTTGTGGAATTTAATTGCGTGCGCTCGATGATTCCAGACCGTAGATGATACGGGTGGGTTTCGACACTTGGCTATCCTACTGTGAGTGGGTGAGTATATAAAGTAAGTACCTCGTGGACAACACGAGTCAAACACGAGTACGGCTGATCGAACATTCCAGGATATTCCAACATTAGTGACATTTCTATGATGAGGCTGCAACAAAGCTTCCTTCCATGGGCAACAAGGAAATCTCAGTTGACGTCAAGCTCGCAGCCATCCTTTACGAGCAGGACGTCCTTGAACTCCATGAAATTCTCCACTGTGTTGGCTTCGCTCGGTGTACCTTCTACTGAGTCAAGAGGCTCTATGATGAGACAGGTCGTGTCATCAAACCAGGAAGTGAGTTTCTCAGTCGTCCACGTATCCTCGACCTCGAAGACTTGCACTACTTTCTTGAGCTTGTTCGTCACCATCCGGAACTGCTTCCTTGACGAACTGACAGACCCCATGAAATCCAACCGTTTTGTTTCTGTTCACTACACCATCCACCGAGAGATAGTACGGGCTGGAGTCTCTCTGAAAAAACTTCGCAAGATTGCAAAGGAGCGCAACGAAGATCTTCGAGAAGATTTCAGGCGAGGGATGGCTCAGTACCTGCCTCATGAGCTTATGTTCATTGATGAAACGTCAAAAGATGATTGAACTCAAAGCCGGAGACAGGGTCGAGCAAAGAAGAGGTGTGGCCATGTGAGAGACCCATTCGTGCGCGGACGATGTTTCACAGTTGTTGCTGATCATGTTGTCGAGGGACCACTACGGCGCAATGGTTAACTTCACTTTCTCGGACACTCTGTCGTAAATTTTGCATACTTTCAATGCCTTCTTTTCATTACGTTGACCTTTTGCTTCAGTTACTCCATTGTGAAGCTTACCCGGGCAAGAACAGTGGAGCTTGCGGATAGGTTTGGTAAATCTACTTGTCTAGATACTATCATATATTCTGACCATTTTCACTAGGTGTCCGGATCATCTTCCTACCTCCCTATTCTCCAGACCTCAACCCCATCAAAAATGCCTTCTCGAAGTTCAAGGCATGGATTCATCGCAACTATGACTTGTTTTCTACAGCAGCTGAGAATGACGACATTTGGTATGACTTGCGAGAAGTATTAGATGTTATAACAGCAGAGTGCTGACGGTTACATTCGTCATTCTGGCAACTTCTAGGCCATCCACAATATGTTAAGAGTTCACATGTCGAGAGCGAGCATTACAATACAGCATTACGACTCCAAACAATGATAAGTAAAAAGTCCTGCTAGTGAATCACTCCGCACCAGCGTGAAATGGCATCCCTCAGTTCAGCAAGTTCTCCGCAACGTAGGCCAATCTTCTGTAGGTCTTCAATGGTTACATAGCGAAGAGCATGTGAAAAATTGAAACCGTGATTAAGGAGTTTTGCCCGAACGGTTTCAGAGATGTCATACTTTGAGCAAAAGTCAACAAGAGCCATTCTAGGTCCCAGAGAAGCAAGCTGTGTAGCGGAAAGCAATGAGGTAATTGGTGGCAGAGGCATGGTGGCAGCATTGAGATGTGACGAAGGGGCTGAAATAACGGGTTGATGTGCTATGGGTGCAGGAGGTCCTCGAACGGCTTGAAATAGGTCACGGGGGAAGTTGATGTTGAAGATGAATGCGGGGACAGCATGTGCATCTGCGGCTGTCTTCTTTGCTTGTTCATCGAGTTGCTGACGATGTGCCGCTAATAGCGATTGACGACCGAGTAGCTCGACTGGTACCATATTGAAGTGAAGATGATTTGGAGGCATTTCGAGCGTTGCATATTCAGGGCCTTTTTCCTGTACATTACATGAATGATTGAGAATTGATGTAATGCCGGACCAGAGTATATGCGGCTTACCATCGCTGATGCCCAACATTCGAGCAATGGGAATACAAGCGGGATATGGGAGCCACCATTGCCAGGATTCACAAAGCAGTGTTCACTTGGACAGCTGGTTTTTTGTGACATACCCAACGATCTGTAAGCCGCCGGATGTTTCTAATGATAGATTTCAACTCGTCATCGATGTCGGATGCTTTTGGTATCTAAACACAAAAAAATAATTCAGGGATGTGGCACACATTGAGGAATAATCGACGTTGCCTTTGTTTTCTGGATTTTCTTCTTCTTGTAGCAGTTCTGCTCCTCGTCACTGCTGACTTCATCATCACTGCTCTGCGTGGTTCCACCTCTGTTCTCTTTGTCAGTTGGCCGATCCTTGCGCTGAACGTGAAGTTAGGCCAAAAAGAATTCGCTTGCATTGGACAAGCACCTTTTTGCTGATGTTAGAGAGCTCCTGAACATATATCGTCACAACGGATTCCTTGGTCTTCTTGAGGCGCTTGATAAGTTCTTTATAGTCACCTTCATCAGAGAGTGTGGTTGGCTTTGACGAAATTCGGACGATTGAAGAGAAAGCTTGGTAGTTATTGAAGGACAGGGTGGCAGGTGATGTCCCTTTGTCAATTGTGCACAGAATCTGAGCTTTGAAAGTGTCATATGGCTCGTCAAGGTGAAGGGTCATGATGGTGCTAGTTCCACTCCGCTTTTTCACGTCATACTTCTTGATTTCACAATGGGGAAGGATGAGGACATTGTATGTCACCTCGACGTGAGGTGGTTTCACTGTATCAGCACCAGCTACTTCTCCCAATTGCCCAGGCCCTTGGGGAGTCATTGGTGTTCCAGAATACTTGGATGCTGCTGCCCGGGAAAGAAGGTCAATATCATGGCATAAAGGTACATATATGCGCAATACTTTTTCTTTTCTTAGGCCTTGTTACCTGCCAGATCAAGAAAATCAGAAAATTGCTTAACCGACTTATTCCACTTATCTTCTTGCTAAGTTCGTTAAGTCATCCAAGTTACTTATGTAAACAATACTTCGTACTTCGCTGGCGCTGTGAGCTCATTAATCATTGCTGAACGTTATGTCCGAGCAGGAGATAAGACAGATCAACGCTTTCATCTCATTTTTCGCAAGGGTTTCGATTCCTCGCCTTAGAGACATTTTTTGATAAGCTCAGCAAATTTGTTTTTGGTATTTTCAATTATCATACTTCCATGTTCAATATCGACAACTATCTGGTAGTGTATCGGATAAGTACTCCCCCCCGTCGTGCTTGAAACATGGCTGAGGGAGAGCAATGTTCGACTCCCCGCTTGTCATGCTGGAAACAGGACTCCGGGAGACCTTTCTTTTTTTGACTAGCTCAGTAAATTTGTTTTTTGTCTCGAATTATCATGCTTCCATTTTCAACATCGACAACTATCTGGTAGTGTATCGGATAAGTACTCCCGCTGGTCGTGATTGAAACATGGCTGAGGGAATGGCATTCGACTCTTCGCTTGTCGTGCTTGAAACATGACTTGGGGAGACCGTTTTTTTGTTGGATAAGCTCATTAAATACGTTTTTTGTTTCAAATTATCATGCTTCCATTTTCAACATCGACAATTATCTGGTAGTGCATCAGATAAGTACTCCCACCTGTCGTGCTTGAAACATGGCTAAGGGAGTCTCAGCGGCGTTCAACTCCCTGCGCTTGAAACATGACTTCGGGAGACTTTTTTGATAGTAAATTTGTTTTTTTTTTATCTCCAATTATCATGCTTCCATTTTCAACATCCACAACTATCTGGTAGTGTATCCGATGAGTCCTCCCGCTGGGCATGACTGAAACATGGCTGAGGGAGAGCGGCGCTGGCGTTCGACTCCCTGCTGGTCATGCTTGAAACATGACTTTGGGAGATTTTTTTGATAACCTCATTTTCAACATCGACAACTATCTCGAATAAGTCACCCGTCATACTTGAAACATAACTGAGGTTCGACTCCCCGCTTGTATCGTATATATATATATACACATGCCTATATTTAAGGAGCGTCTCCACTATCATCAATCTCTATATGGGTTGATTCCACCACCTGATTGCGGTCCTCACGTATCCCGATGGTAGAACCGAAGGTGGACCTTGCATCTCTCTCGCTCTTTCCAGCGACACCCGCGCAAGTCGAGGAATCACGCCTCCGGACTTGGCCTGAATGGGGTGGCATCCTAGACCTCACAGAGTACATTGGGCGATATGTGGATATGGATGTAGAAGCGTCCGCAAAGGACGGAAAGTTGATCACCTGGTGAGCATCCCACATTCTCCCCAGAAGGGAGCTGATGAGAGAGGAAGGGTACTGGCGCCCCGGGAGGACCCCACGACACTTGATTTCATGTGTGCTTGTGAAACGTGAATGACTTGAGTACTTCTATGCACAAGCAGTTTCCAACCCTGACGTGACCAGATATAAGCGCACGGGTCTCGTTGCTTATCCTTCTACATCTCCTTCTGAACCAAACTCCGTACATGAAGCAACCTGTTACGCCGTCGCCAGTGTCTTTACCCCTCCGTCAAAGCGTAGGCGAGGCTACGCAAGTCATATGACACACCTCCTGCATTGGGTCCTTGCCGCGCGTACCAATCTTCCTAAGTTCCCAGAAGAATGGGGCGCACCACCAGAAGAGGTAGCGAATGCTGGAGAGGGACTGTTCTCGGTGTTGTACAGTGATGTTGGGGAGGCATTCTACCGCTCGGCGGGTCCTGGGGGCAAAGGGGGTGGTTGGGAGAAGCGTGGAGCAATTTCGACTATTTGGAATGTGGGTGCGGAGGAGCGGGAAGAGGAGGGATGGACATGGCTGACAGAAGACCAGCTGAACGGGCTTTGGGATCGCGATGCTGAACGGATTAGAAAGGAGCTGGCAAACATGCCGATGAACGACACTTCATACGATGTAGAGCGTCCGGATGCAATCGCAACGTGCCTGCCCACAAACGGTGTTTGCGCGTTCCATATCCAACGATCAATGTATGCGTCGAAATTCTCCATGGCGGGAGGTTTCTGGGGTGTGCAGTCCTTGGGTGACCCAGACACATACGCAAGTTGGAGCGTCGACGTGAGGCCTCCCCCACCAATGCTGATCGTCACACGGCTCTGTGCTAGCGAAGAGACATTCCTTGGGCTAATCACGAAGATCAAGCAGGCGGCTAGACGAAGTGGAGTTGGCAAAGTGGAGATATGGAATCTAAGAGCAGGCTTGAGGAACATTGCGGAGAAGACGGGCGGACAGACGTCCATACGAAACGAACATCTGCCACAAATTGTTTGGTATGGACCTGGATCGACAGAGAATGTGGAGTGGGCGTATAATGAGAAGTGAGTGCTCCTGCCATCGCAAATACGGCGTGTTTGTTCTGAAGGTTTTCAATAGATTCGGTTGGTGCTGACTGATGATCTGGTACATACTCAATATTACTACTAGTTCATGTCGCATACAACTCTGGTCAGTACTTTGTTCAAGACTCACCTTCAAGTTTCTTGTCCCCATTTACTTGTGCACTCTGACAAGTTGCGGGCATGCTTAATTCAATGCACTACCTGCGACACGCATTCCTCGTCTTGGACGCGACGGGGAAATTAATGTAAGTTGTAATAAACATCGATAGCTATCCGCCCCTGCCCTTCTATTAGATACTCAGACTTGTGCAAACGCCTCCATCCTCGACGCTCGAGCTAAGAATAGAGCATCCTGAACCATTGTTATTCAGTGCAGTCTTCCGCGGCTGATGTGAATAGAAAACGGTCATTCAACTGAAGAACTTTGGCTGAGATCGATTGGCGCAGGCTATATTTGGCACCCGCGGTGTCGATTGGGCCTTGAGATACAGGTGCGCTAACGCGATCACGGGTTGCGCAACCATGTGGGACAGCTTTAAGAAAGAAATGAAGTCTCGTTTATTGACGTGGGGTGAGGGTTGTCGTAGAGATAAGGAAGGATAAGGATCGTTTCTTCCGACCCACTATATTCAACCTGGCAAAGTACAAGCGAATTGACCTCGTACCAAACCACTGGACATCACATTGTAAAGCATATCCTCGATGGCAGAACCAAAGCTAGACCTTGCATCGCTCTCGCTCTTCCGTGCAACAACTATGCAAGTTGAGGAATTCCGGCGCCGGAGGTGGCCGTACATGGGTGGTACTCTCAGTCTTACAGAGTACATTGCGCGAGATGCGAAAATGGATGATATGGAGCACGCAAAGGATGGAAAGGTGATCACCTGGTGAGCACCCATTTTCCAGACAGGGAGGGAGCTAATGCGAGAGGAAGGGTACTGGCGCCACGAGGAGACCCTACGACGCTTGATTTCATGTGTGGTTGCAGAACGTAGGCCACCCAAGTACGCTCGACGATCGAGCCATTTTCTGACTTGCAGATAGATATAAGCGCACTGGTCTTGTCGCTTACCCTTACTTGTCGTCCTCTGAGGCCCGCTCAGTGCAGGAAGTAACCTGCTATGGGGTCGCTTCAGTCTTCACCCCACCCTCAAAGCGCGGGCGCGGTTATGCAAGTCATATGATGCGCCTCTTGCACTGGGTCACCGCATCGCGTGCCAACCTTCCTAAATTCCCAGAGGCATGGGGCGCACCACCGGAAGAGGTAGCAGAAGCTGGCGAGGGCCTGTTCTCAGTGCTGTGGAGTGATATTGGGGATGCGTTTTACCGCTTGGCGGGGCCTGGAGGTGAAGGTGGTGGATGGGAGAAGCGGGGAGCGGCTTCGACCGTTTGGGAGGTGGGCGTGGAAGAGGGAGATGGTGAGGGATGGACATGGTTAACGCAGGAGCAGCTGAAGGGCCTTTGGGATCATGATGCTGAACTAATGAGAAAGGAGCTGGCGAACATGCCGATGAGTAACGAATCATATGAGGTGGAGCGCCCTGCAGCATTGGTGACGTGCCTGCCATCCAACGGTGTTTCCGCGTTCCAGATTCCACGGGCAACGTATATCTGGAATTTTTCCATGGCAGGGGGGTTCTGGGGCGTACGGTCCTTGAGTGACCCAGACACATATGCAAGCTGGAGCGTTGACGTGCGACCTCCCCCACCAACGCTGATCGTCACACGGCTCAGTGCCAGTGATGAGACGTTCCCTGGGTTGATTGCGAAGATCAAGCTGGCGGCTAAACGCAGCGGAATTGGGAAAGTGGAGGTATGGAATTTGAGTGCAGGACTGAGGGCTGTTGCGGAGAAAACAGGTGGGCGGACATTCATGCGAACCGATGGTTTGCCACAGTTTGTCTGGTACGGACCTGGAACAACGGGGAATGTAGAGTGGGTGTATAATGAAAAGTGAGCGCTCGTCGATCGAAAGACGAAGGATTTGCGCTAACAAAATTTCAAAAGGTTCTGTTGGTGCTAATTCGAAAATATTCGACCACAACAACGTACTGGCGTGACATATTCGTAAGGACACACGTAGGGGAATAGACACTAGAAATGGCCATCAGATTAGCATGTTGAAAAGGACATTTCTATCTGCGTCCGAGTCTCTATCCAAGTAGGCGAAATAGCCGAGGTAAAGATTAACGTCGTACGCGAGTTCGCAATTCCAACAATTCTAATACACCAATCCCATGGGCCATCAATCAAGGACCGTGTTGCCGCACTGCCTGATGTTCCGAAAGTGAATATCTCCACTGGCTTTCTTACGTTAGCTTTAGCTCACATAAATTTTGATGACTTTGGTCTACAAAATATCTCGAGGTATATAATGCCACCGTTGTACGTCAACCAAACCCGCCCCTCGCTAGCATTCACTGACATCAATTTATTGAAGATGACCATAATCTTAAATGATCCAAATTTGTGGCCGTTAATCGGTGAAGCTCGTCTAGACAGCTATTTTGCGGGTTCGTGGAGAGAAAGCCATCTCATGCAATCATTGATATCTCTTCGCAGTTGCATGTTTGACTGTGGTGGTATACGATTTGGGTGCGCAAGATATTGGCACAATAATAATGCTCGTCAAGAGAATTATTGACGGAGTTCCTATACAATTATCCAGCACTGACATTTGGACAAGAGGTAGGCTAATATGATTTCCGGAGCAGTCATCTCATTAAAGGTGGTTCTATAGTTTGAACTGATCTGGGTGAGCAGATTCACATCAAAGGACGGCTGAATACTGATGCTGATGCATCCCACCCGGGGCAGAGGCACCGCTGGTCTTTCATGATTTTCCTTCACCTCATTGTGAATGACTTGCGGTCGTTCAAAGCTAGTATTAGTATGCTGACTTGATAATTACTAGGTGCGATATATTGGAATAATATTCACCGTGTATGTTTGCAGGACTACGACTTGCACGTAATATACTGATAAGTCATTTCACGATTGGCAGTGCCGCTGTGCTGCGTATGTGTCATATAGATTAGAATTGTTTCTTCTGAGCAGCGGCATGCAGCATATCTCCCGTCTATCTGGCTGACAGATGCAGTAAGTATTCTGTGCCACAGTCATCGTTCTCTTTTAACCGCTCCTATGTAGGGGTGAGTGATATCATTGGCTATGGTATAAGTAATGATCGTACCGATCGTACCAGTTGTGCGTTTGAAATATTGACTCTGGATCATCCGGGGCTCATCACCAATTGTATTTTCAGGTACTACCCTCTACTTGATCCAAATTTGGATTGATGTCATCGTAGATGCCATGTTGGGTGGTGAGCTACAGTACGTATCACAGTGATATGCACTTGACTGATGTACCGTCCCAGTCATCATGATTTCCCGGTTATATGCCATGTATCAGCAATCCAGACAGGTATTGATACTTCTCATTGTAATCTTCCTGCCTATCCAGATCACGTGCGGAGTAATCGACGCGTTGCTGAGTGTTGAGTATGCCTCAGGTGGTAAGCTTCCATTATAAGTCCACTCAAAACTTGAACGCACCAGGCTTATGATACACATATCAGAAGAGTATATCTTCTCTGGCGCTCATATGTGTCTTTATTACTTTCAGGGAGATACCATACAATTGGTCGCGATCGCATGGGTATTGAACACTGCATGGGAGATCCTCACATTGTGTCTTGCACTCTGGATTGCTTTTAAACACTTCCGCGAATTGCAAGGACCACCAACAAGATGGACTGTTGGGGACTGTTACACGATATTAGTGAAGACTCATTTATTTTACTTCGCAAGGTTCGTTCATGATTTCAATGCAAGTATCTTTTCCTGTTCAAGCTTCACTTTAGTTTTGTCGTTGTCTCCTCCTTTCATCTCGGCGAGTTTACTCCGAAGATATATGTATGCCAACCTATGATTGATATCCGAGTCTGCACCTGACAGATCCTCACTATTTTGACAGAATTCGACTTCAACGACTGATGGTGTCATTGTTGGAATTCAACAATTTATTAACGTCGTAGAGATGTTTATATTGGGACCGCGCCTCATCCTTGGAGTTCGAGAATATCATGCTAACTTTGTCACAAACTCCGATGAAGGAACTGCCATGACTTCAATTGTTTTCGACGAGCGCGTACAGATTTCAACTGGCAGTGGTTTGTAGCAGGGAAGCGTTCGCACGTATCAAATTTTTCGGTGCTCTGGAGTCTTGAATGCTTTTTTTTGGAGTTTACTCTGTCGTGATATTTGCTGGGGATTTCGTTGTGGTTTTATTTTGGGTTTTCTTCGCTGTAGTATTTAATAAGAAGTTCGTCGTGATATATGTGGAGTTTCGTCGTATTTTTGTGTTTCACCTCAAATGAATACTCCAGTACACACTGCAAATTTTGAATAGCGCCTCAACTTCGTATTTCCAACGATATATGAGACAAGCTAAAACATGCGTTGAAAGATTATTTCATCATTGTAGGCAGTGAATTGCAGGACTGCGCTTCGAGTTCGCGAATAGATGGTGGTGGGCAACCAAGTTGTGTAAAACTCCTAGAGGGCTAACCTGAGAAAGGTTACGAGGACGAGGAGGCCTGTTGTTGACGCAGATAATCCACATTGGTGCAGGTTCCTTCAATGTCGGCCCTGAAAACGTCGGAAGTTCGATGAAGACGTGTCTTCGGTTTCGTGATCATCTGCACCTCGGTCGAATTTTCAAGACAGGAAAAGTAACGACACGGAATATTTTAAAATGTATCCACTGGATGAACTTGAACTTTTTGTGATTCCGCGAATAATTATGAAAGTCATGGTCATTGATATGTCTGGCGGAAAACCGTTCCGTTCACGTTTGGAACTCCGCTCAAGCTGCGTCGACGTTGTCAACGACCAGCACAGTCCTTAGACCACTCACCGTACTCGATCCAATGATGCCGTTCGAGACTCCTCGGGAGATGATACACGCCGTGGCGAGATCGCAGAGCGCAGAGAGCGCAATAAAATGACGACATGCGGTCCGCACCTAAAACAAAATCTATCCATCAGTTACACTATTAATACCTCATCAAATGGCATACCTCAAGCACGGGCTTGGGCATGCCAAAGGTGTCAGGGGCTCCTTGAGGTCCTTGACGCCGTATACTTGCTTCTCCGTAGCGTCAAGTTCTAATCCGACGGCCGTACCAACAGGGTTGACATGTTCGAACGAAGCGGCAGCAGGGAGGTTTAACGCCTTTTGGAGTTCCTTGACGAGCCCATACAAATTGCGAGCGTCTAGCAGATTGATATAGCCCGGAGACCCGCTTAGAACTATACGATCCAAAACGTCAGCTCCAACTCAGACTCAACTGCACTCGGAAATACCCGCTAATCATACTGCGCAGTCATCTCGGATGCCTTCAAGCATTTCTGCCTGCGTCCGAGTCCCTATTCTAATAGGCAGAATAGCCTAGGTAAAGATTCGCCAGACAGAGAAAAGGAGCTGTGAGAACATTAATATTGAAATACAACTCAGCTGCTACCGGAGTCCGGCAAACTAATCGAGCCGTTGTCACTAGCACGTGACACGTCACGTCGCGTATGCTTGTCACGCTCACTGTCCGAGTCTCTTCAGTCTCCATGGACCTCGATGAAGTTGTGGACACATCTGACGTTGAGGAACGCGAATTTGATGCATCAGAACCAGATTGCTACTCTCATTTCTCCCCCGATGGAAGGTTATCGAATCCAGGACGCGCTACCGCGTTAAATGCCAGTCCCAGTGGGAGGTCTATTATCAGGCAAGAGGGTCAACCTTCTCCGCGGAAGCGTGTCAAGGTAGAGCTAGATTTCCAGTTTAAACCTTCTGTTGTGCTCATTGATTTAAGACCACTCATAGTGAATCTGAGACATCAAATCCATTGGCTTTAACTCCCGTGAAATCTACCCTATCTTCTGCCCCTCATGCAAGTGTACCACACCTTGCGATAAACCCCATGCCTGAACCATCACTTCAAACTTCCCATGCACATGAACCGTCACTGCACAATGAAATTCCGCATGCACGTAGTGAGGAGCCGAATTTCAATGAACTCGTCGAACACGCCTCACCCAACCAAAGTGATTCGGGAGACTTTCTCCTTCACGAAGATCATCCCATATCTTCACCCAATCTACAGGCACATACACAGGCAGATCCCCAGTCCCCACTTCCCGATTCCTCACCGCCGCAGCTAGATAATGCACTCTTTACCTCGTTACCTACGCCAATGACTTCTCCATCTCTCACGCCAGACCTTAACAATGGAGGCGTGCCTCCAGTTCTTATGCCTGTACCTCAGCCTTCTGAATACGAAGGTGTGATTTCGAGCTCATCTCCACCAAGGTCACGCCCAGCGTGGTCCTTGTTTTCTTCCCCCCCGGGGCCATCAACACAATCGTCACAGGTACCTCAACAAAGCACACAAAATCCTGCTTATGAAACACGAGACTCGTCGCCACTCATTCATCACTCTGGTGGTCGATCTCCATCTACTGATGGGTTACTTCTTATATCTCCCGTGGCCCGCTCGAGATACCTACAAAGCCCAGTAATCCAGAGAAGTCGAGAGTCTTCTTTATCTACTCTCTCCCCTTGCCATCGGTCACCGCTCTCACCACAACTACCACCTGTAATTCCATCGCCACCCATCGTTATCCCTGAGGACCTCGAACCAGCCAACCGCTACTCGCTTCGCCGCAGGCAGGCACGTCAGCTTCAGCCATATGCATATGACAAGGCGATGTACAAGGCGCAGATGAAGGCAAACCCTGATGCGATCGTGAAATTTGTCAGTCGCGAGATGCATGCAGGAGATGGGTCCCAGTGGGAGAATGGAGAGACGCAAGACGAAACACAATTGGAGTATATTTTTCCCGTTGATAATTCAGAGGATGAAGATTATGTGCAATCGGAAGAAAGGAGGCGTAGAAGGCGGGCTGAAGCTGATCATCAAGACCATGCACAGGAGGAAGGATGGCTTCCTGAGGTCCTAAGAGATCTATCTGACAGCGATGAGATAGAGGGGGCGGACGAAGTTCGCAAATTGGTGAGAGAGGCGAGGAGGGCTAGGCAGAAGGCAGAGGCTGAGGCAAAGAAGAAGGAGAAGGAAGAAGCTCGCTTGAGGGCACAGGAGAAGGCGGATAAGCAAGCAGAGGCGAGAGGAATTGCCACGAAGATACGCCTGAAAAACTTCCCTCTAGCCACCACGTCGTCCTCAAACCAGCCTGCTGTGGGACCATCTTCAAAATCTCCGCGGCAGTCCCCGCCCCACTTAGACGAGGTCAGACTTTTGAAAAAAAATAATGATATGCTGACATCTCGAATATATTCCATTTCAGTGGTCCCCGCCAGTCCTGTCCAGGCTTGTGAAGGGCAAGCAGCATGCTATACCGTCTTCTTCCCGCTTGCCATCACCCTCACGTTCTCCTCCCGCTGGTCCGTCACAACCTCAGCCATCTTCACTGGAAAGGCCTCCCTCTGTCACCAACGAATGTGAATTCCACCAAGATGACGATTACGACTACCATAATTACTCCGACCGTGAGGACCACAACTTGGTCGGTCCTGACAACGATGTGATTGAAATTCCTTCGGCACCATCGACACCCCCACTTTCCTCATCCACAATTCCAGACGGCGATAATCAGTTGCACTTGTCCGATGAGCAATCCAGAAGTCCTTCCCCGGAATTATCCGCCAAAGACCGCAAGCGCCTCCGCCTCCTTCAGCGTATGATGCCTGCCGTGATGATCAAAAAGCAAATCAAGCAACAAGGATCCCAACCTGTTGGTACGAAGAGAGTACGTTCTCCAACGCCATCTGATAGCGGTGATGAGCCTTTGAGACCCGGACATGCGCGTGTACGAATGGGTACTGCTTGGCGTGATACTGTGATTCAAGGAGACCCTGAAAGCTCGGATGTCGAAATTCCTCAGGATGGGGACATGGTCGTCGATGCTGACGGACATGAGATAGTGCCTCCCCTTCGTCGGGGCAAGTCTCCCAAGCACCAGTCAAGGCTCAAGGGGCAATCACCAACCATCAGCCTCAATTCTAGTTCTGATTCTGATTCTGGTAGTGATGGGGATGTCAACGAGAGCGATGGTGTGATCGACGATACGCGGATTGATGCCTGGAGCCGCCGACCTACCCGAGAGAAGAGCCTTATTGATTGGATGCTTACGCGGACTAGGACAGTGGGCGGCGGGAGAAAGAAGGGGTCAAAGTCAACTCGGAGGCCACGGGGTTCAGGCGTAGAATCACACGAAGCAAGTGAACGCAGGAGTGGACATTCGAAGTCCAAGCTCAATATTGTGACAGGTAGCGCGCGAGGGGGCAACCAGTCCTTTCTCTCATTCCCTACCGTTTCCCTTGACCGTGACCGCCGCCCTCACCATTCACATCACAGAAGGACAGAAACAGTATTGACGGAACACGAGGCTAAAGCATCACGAAAGGAAAAGAGGAAGAAGAAACGCAAGCAAACTGAGGGAGAGCTCTATAGCTTCCACCAATCCAACACACATATCGCTCGAAAGAGCTTGAGAATCGATCTGGGTGATCAAGGATTTCATCAGGCACTGGATCCGACCTGGAGAACGGAGATGGAAAGGTGGCAAAAGAAGCCTGGATCAACACTGCAGCCTGCCGCTGCAGGTCCATCTCGAGTTCATCGAGAAGAAGCGCAGTCTAAGCGTCGTATCCCTCTCTCTCGGGCCGATACCCAGCCTCGCATCGCATCCAGTCAGGACGAACGTCAGAGAAAACCCAATTTTCGGCCCCGTCCCCCACCATCCCGTGTCGATTCGCACAGTCACTTTGACCTTGATATACCGTTAGATCCGCTGCGTGACCAAGCACCACATTTGCGGAGGAAGGCCTACAACGATGTCCACGAGTTCATGCATGCTACAAATCAACGGACGTTGCTGACCACAGTCGACTTGGGCATCGGCTTTCTACCTTCCGGGATTAAATTCTCTCCTGAAACATATATTGGGCGAGGGTCCCTTCACCAGCTGATATGCCTTGTTACGGGACAATCTCATCCTGCTGCCCCTTTGCCACGCGTTGTTCGAGGGTTCGACCTTGGGCCGGATACATCGGTACATTTTCTTACGACTGTGTTTGCGCCCCTGTGCGATCAGCTCGCGGATGATGTACTCAAAGGACTCCAGTGGACTGCCGCGACTGCGAAGGATTGGGATATCATGATGCGAACGGTGTGCCAGTTGGTATCGTGGCAGTCTCTCAGCGTCGATGATCAAGAATTCAGTTCCCTGGAGCTCACTGTACATGAGACTGTGGGTTCTTTGGTGGCGCGGGTGTTGGAGATTGACCTACATCACTTCTCATTGACTGTTTGTTGGTTCGCAGTGGAGCTTGCTGCGCGTGTCATGCATGCAGCAAGGACTCGGAGGGGGTCATCGGAGAGCCGAGAGTTGTTCAAATTCGCGCTCTTGCTTATGCGGCCCTTGTCAGACGTAGACATCCGAGAGACTCTAGCATCGTTTCATGATATCGACGGTCCTCTGGAGACCCTCTCAGTTCCCGCTCAGGCCTTGGAGTCGTGGATATGCCTCTTTCACCTCCTCACTAACTGCACATCTGAAATCCCCGGCCAATCGTCATCGGAGTCATTTTGGCTGTTATTCAAACAACTGGTCCAAGACGAAGCACCGTCATTCACCACTGCGGTCGAGGCAAGCGAATACACTTGGCGCAATATGTTCTCGTTTTGTGCGCTCTCGCAGTTCTCCGCGCACGGCTTGTCCACATCCTGCAGTAGAATCACACCTTCGTGGGAAACGGTTCTTGCTACGCTGAAATTGATCTCCCTTGTTGCTGATCCACAGAAAGATGCGCTCTCACACACCGTGTCGCTGAACAAACGGGACGAGTACGTCTCCGTCGTCGCTTCTCGATGTTTCCTTCTGTGGAAGCGCTGGCATTGGAGTCTGAATGATGCGATGATAGTCTTCAACCATCTTGTGGAAATATTCCGGAGCCGCAAGTTTGCAAGCCTGCGACACGAGCAACCCAAATTCATGCAGTTCATGATACAACGGGACATATCCTTACTTTCGGTGCAAGACAGGGACGACAACGTGTTCGAGGTGCTCCTCAAGGTGATTGTACAAGTTGCGCAGGCCGATGATACAAGTGATGTGGAGAAAAAACACAGGGATATACAGGTGAAGAAAATGTTGAACATGGTTGTCCCAGTTGGCTCCGTGTCATCGACGAGGGCCATTCAACTGACGGGACGGGAAAGTTCTATGCTTTTCAACCGACTCAATGCTATGGCGGTCGCTATCCATCTTGACCCATCTATCTCTAACGTCCGCCATCGTGTTGGGCAAGCTCGACGATGTGTCAACTTTAAAGAGGCGCACGATTATACCAGGGCTGTATGCATTGTGGGCATTGAACATATCTGTGCAGTCATGCGTCATCACCGTGTACAGCTGGGAGAAATTTTCAGCTGGCTCGCAGAGGTTACCGGCATCCTGCTGGATGAATACCAGGAGGCGCGCACGCTAACGAGTAAAGGAAACAACATCGTGAAGAACAAAACAGTGGAGATGATCAAGAGTCTCCTCACATCGGTTGTTCGTATGATTGAGACAGCCTCGCTAGACATCAAAGATGAGCGACACGAGTATCCGGATCCTGCGTTTCTAGAGGGACGTAAGTGGTTGACTGATGTCGTCGATGAGATATTTGCCGACTCATTTTTCCTGCTCAGCATGGATAAAGGAGATCTTCAGTCCTAAAAATCCTATTGCTATCGAGGATGACTCAAGTGCTGCATGCCAAGAGGTGGTAAAAGCCTTTCTCGACGCTCGCATAAGGGCCTTGCCACGACCTTCCGCAACACCGGTACCACTGACTGCCGATAACCAGGAGAGCCAGGACGAGTACGACAAGTTCTTCATGGATTTGAATGACCCTGCAATCCTAGCTGCTTTTGGTGACGAGCCAGCACAGGCTACTGGAATGGAGTGGAAAGATAAGGAAGAAGCGGTTTGCAAGGTCGGTCTTATTGTTCCTCCTACATCTCCCCTGAGTAACGGGTCACAGATCTGTGGACCGCTAGCTCCATGGTTATTTCGGGTTGTTTGCCGATACGTAGTGGACTCGCCCGCACCGGGCAGGGTTGATAGTCGCCGTGAAACGGCTGATAGATGGATTGATTGTTGGGTCGGGGTCGGAAACGTGCTCGTTCAGAATGGATCGGTTTGTTTTTGATGCATGTTTCGACCGTCGCTGCCACGCTCATTCTCCCCTAGAGTTGGAATAACTACATGCATCTTGGGCCAGAGTCATGGGAACGTATACCCGACTCCTTATGGCGTCGCCGAGTTGGTTTGCGATTCTGTCTAGCACTGCTCAAACTCGACCCCAAGGCTTATGGTGTAAGTCGCAGTCTAAGGTCTCACGAAAAAAAAATCTCATCACCTGAAGGCGTACGAGGACTACTTTATTGAGGTCCTCCTTGTATGTACAGTTTCCTTCAAGACGACAATCGAACATGAATACGCATCCATTATGTTCACTCTGGATGGTCTTCGACACCCACTTCTACATGGCGTACTGGTAGAACCGTCCGCCGGGTCTTCCACATTCGAGATCTCATTAGAGGAATATTCGACAGTCCGGAAGACGCTGATTGAATGTAAGAATTCAGCCATCGGAATTGAATACCTTGCTGACCCTCAAACAGCGGTATTCGCCAACCTCGCTGAGCGTTTACAACATAAGATGGATCCTGTCACCCACAAGTATCTTGGTTTTGTTTTTTCCATGCTCTCAGCTATGAGAGACAACTATGAAGTTCGTGAAATTGTCCTGACTCCTGATGAAGCTGATCTTGCAATCCGACAGGGCTTATTATCTGAGGATGAACGAGTAACATATGCTGAATTTTGTCGAAAGGTCTTTCGGGTCCTGTTGAACAGTAAGCCACTGGCATCTCAGCCATTGTTGTCACAGCTCATTCAATGGGGGAACACAACAATGATAAGAGAAGGTGACGGTGACGGTGATGGCGACCAGCCGATGGAGAGCTGATTCATGTGTTTGAATCGATAATATCACTCTTGTATATGAACGTGACTGCTCACACCAATGAAAATGCAGTGGAGAGATAGCTGAGCACCTGAACAACCCAGTATCTCCGATGGTTACCAGTTGGCCAATGCAGACCTCGTGAGTGGTACGCTCTCCTCTTCTCGCTCGATTTCGACTTCCACCCTTGGACCTCCTGTGTACAAAAATTATGAGTTGCTGGAATAAGTTCAGAAAAAACGCACGTCTCCCTGGTTTATCCAATTTCTTTCGTGGAGGTGCCTTCGCTGCTGGCTTGGCTTTGCGCTTTCCAAGGACAGTTTTAGACGGTGGTTGATTTTCCGGCGAGCTATCGCTCTCTTCGTCTGATTGGTTGTCCCCACTCTCATCTGCTCCTAGACCATCCACCACATCTTCCAGATCGCTAAGATCATCATCCAACTCCCCATCTTCGTCTCCACTGAAGTCACTGACAAATTCGCCTCCCTCAGCATCCCAATCCTCTTCCAACTCCTCCTCGTCTTCTTCCTCTCCATCTGTCTCTTCATCTTCCATGTCCAACTCAACACCCAGCTCTTTCTCCTTTCTACTCTTCTCCCCGTCGAGGATAGCTTGCCAAACATTTTCGTTGACGTTGAGTGGTGCATCACCGTATGCTTTTGATTTAAGTCGCTCTATCAACTCCTTTTCAATGGATTTTTCAAGGTGAGCGGCAGAGAGCGCTTTGCGTTCCCGCGTGGCTTCACGTCTGTCTAATTTCTTTTTCACGCCCACGAGTTTCGGCCTGAAGTAGATATGGGTGTAAATCAGTGGGTGAAATATCACAGGATGGGGACGCACTCTTGTCGTAGTTTTATTCGACGCATTTTGATGAGATACTGGGTTATTTTTGTCACTCGCTGCTTGCATTTGTGAATAGTGAAGTTTGGCCAATACATGAGTTCTTTGTCGATCTGGATCACAAGGGGCATTATAAAGTCGATCAGAAAAGTAAGTTGAGGTCAACACACCTGCTCCAGTGCCTTGGAATAATCTTTTGACAATTCAACCTTCTCCCACATGTTAGCAGGTGTGTGGGCTCGCTCGATCGTTTTCATATACAGATACAATACACCTGGTGGACATCAGTCATGACGTATGACATTGAAACGAATACACTTGCCCTCCTTCTCCCTCACCGTCGCGTACCGCGAGTTCGCAAGTGGACATGACTGCCTCGTACAAAGACCCGTAACATTGTACTCATTCCGGCAGAAATTCTGAGTGGCAGTCCTGCATGTATGTTGGGTAAGGTTGTACGGTGATTATAGGCCGCGAACGCACTTGACTTTGTACGAGCAGAATTCATGACCGATGACAGACCATATCACGTCGTCGCTCTGCATTCTTGGATAGGGATACGCGGTCAGATGCGAACGACATTTACACTCGAAAATTATCAGTCGTCACGTGACGCTATCCAAGACGCATAATGAGATGATTCTAAGGCGGCCAAATTGGTCCCACTATTCGCCCGAAAACAGGATATTTTCAACCGATCACCAGGCATTCGGTGAATATAACTGCACCGTGGTTATAACGACCTGTACATTTTAGCAGCTGCTTTTTATTGGTCTCGATCGAGCTCGGAGCACCATCAGAGGCAATGATCACTGGTCTCATTCATTAATCACTTAGAGAACAGGTGATTTTCATCAGTGAGTTGAATGGTAACGGTAGGTGGTCGGTTGTTAGGTGTTGGAAATCGTTGGAAACCACGGTGTTGTACTAGTAGAATCACCGATCTATCACCTTAACACCACCTTGCCAACGTTTCAGTAGGTGAAATTGTATCAGGTTTGTGTGATTTTTTTGAAGTTTTGTTAGTCGGGATATTTATTGAGAGCTTCCTCCTAATTGTTTAATTTTGTTCGCTGTGGTATTCATTGAGAGCTTCGAGTTGCGTCATAGTGGAAGGCAATGCAAAATGTATCATACAGGGGCATCCACAACAACGTGTCTAACTCTGACTTTCAGTACCACCGTCTTTAGCATCACCCTCGCTGTATGACTCCACGTTTATATCATTCAGTCCAAGGTCTTCGTTCTGCTGCCACGTTCGCTCATATGTGACGATCTCCATGTTCGGATCTGGATCAGGCGCATACAGGTTCTGCACATATGAGTTTGCAAGTGGGTCATCAAGTATCAACGTGAATGGTATCTCGGCATTCTTGACCTAATCACGCCAATCAGAATGAGCGTCATGCGCAACGAAAAGAGAAAGACACACCTGCTTCAGCTTTCTCAAGAACTCCTGGAACTCGGCCCTATCGTCAATATCAACGACTCCAGAATCTCCCGCGTTGAATACTTTCTCCGAGAGCTCTTCGTATACCTGATTTAAAATGCCTTCCAGAGTCGTGAAGCGTCCCCCCAAAGTGCCAGGATGGAGAACGAGATCTATCTCTGGTATGCTCAGACCGCTCGTGTCGCTCTAGTACAGGAGACCTGTGAGTCAAGAGGTCCCAAGAGAAGAAAAGGGATGTCCTTACTTTGAGTACATCCCGGCTTAGGTCCTCTCTATCTTCAACCTTTAGCGTGATCCTCTTGCCCTGTTCAGAAATAGCTGAGCCTGATTTAATCTCATTATCCCGATATCCGCAGTTATCGCAGTTAGTTGACATTATAAGTGTATCCTGGCTGGGTTGTCAGGCATGCAACTTCACTGTGCTTCCGATACGGACCTTGAAATAAGGTATTGAAACTTTTTTCATGCGCGTGATGAGTGGCTGTCCGCAACGCGAGCATACTCCGGGGAACTCGAACACCTCCTCGTTCGGGCCGTCTAATCTCTGTCCCGCTTCATCTGCCTCTTTTTCTTCAGAAGATTCTGAAGGAGGCGCTAATCCCAGTTGCTGATTCTGTTCAAGAGATCGCTCGAATGTGCGCATGTTCCATTTCGGGTCGGACATGCTGTCCACGAACTCGAGGAACGAATTTCCAGACGGATCATCTAAGATCACGGTGATCGCGGACGCGAGTGGATCCTCCTTTGACGGTTCTTTCTTCTCCGGCTTGTCCTTCCTTTCCTCTTCCTCCTCGCCCTCCTCTTCGTCATCAATGATCTTCTTCAGAGTATCGATTATTTCCTGTATCTTAGTGTAGGCATTTTCATCTTGAATGCGCCTAAGCGGCTGTTCTGTGCTGAGATCCGCAACGATGTCTCGGAGAAGACCCTCGACGGTCGTGAGTTGTCCACGGGAAGGCGGAAGAACAAGCTGAAATTCTGGGATGCTGATGCTACAAGCTTCTGACCGGATAAGTTGACGATCGAGATCTCCACGATTAAGAAGTTTCACTGTGTAAATAGTGCCTTCGGCTGTAAGGAGAATGCATCGTTAAGAGGACGGGTAAGGAGCTGAAGCGAGTGCGCACGTCGGATCTTCCCCGCTGATTGGATCTCATTATTTGTGTGGCCGCAGTGTTCACAGCGAAAACTCATCACGATGACTTCCCGGAAGAATGGGATAGACGTGAGCATCATTCGTGTTACTCCCTTGACGAACGTGAGTGTTCTATAGGACTAGCCATCGGAATATGAGTAAATGTACCTGCTCCTGACATTGCATGCAAAGAGACTCGATCTCCTCGAGTGGTCTAGCGTCGATATCTTCATCTCCGGCTTGGGTCTTGTCGACGACATCTGCGATCGGAGGAAAGAAATCGGGGGTTTCTTTAGTTTGAGCCATGTATTAAGTTAAAAGTAGGAAATCTCAATAGAGTTGAACGTATGTAGATCATTTTGTTCAGTCATGGCAGGCTTGTCAAGATATCTCCAGTGTGATGCCGAGTGCCGACACAAGTTTCGGATAATAAAATCAACATCATTTACGAAAATTATCGTCAACTCTCATAAACTAGGATTATAACAACAAAGGAGCAGCGAACGAAATGAAGGCAAGCAAAGAGACATATTAGCTTGCGTGAGTGAATCCTAAAGCAGATTATGTGAAAGGCAAAGATATACAAAATTCAACTGTCTATAACTATCCCATAAATCGCGATCGATGTGTTGGTTAGGTCGTTTTGACCTTCTGTTTGCGTTCTTGAATATCTTCTCTAGTCATGCGAGTGCCAAGGAGGGTGTCCCAATGGATGAAGAAAGGCTGTGAAAAGTTGGACTTGATGCCAATAGTCTATACGCCTCATCAGCACTGATTTCGATAGAAAAACGGTAAACAAGCATACCTGATGATGTATGTCATGATAGTCTGCGGTGTTTCCGCTTATCATTTGGAACGGATCGAAGGGTAGATTGTATCCACAATGATCGTCGACAGTCTTGCATGTACTGAAGGCAAAGACGAAAATGGTCTGCCGGATAGTAAGGCCTGCGAGGCTTTCCGCAATAACTGCACCCAGGCTGTCCAGCAGGAAACCCTCGACTGGATGGTTGTACAATGCTCCGAATGCATATGGGACATAGAGTCTGTGGTGCACAGAGTGTATCTTCCTATAGAGATACTTGTTCATATGCATTAAACGATGGAGAAAGTATTGCCAGGTGTCGACGACAAATCTAGAAAATATCAGAGGGGCTTCGTGACAGGTTTCTGAGAGGACGTACAGTGCGAATAAGATTCGCGCTGCTGGAATTCCCCACCAATACAACCAGTGGGTCGTCTCAGGACCCCATTGGTTCAAGAACTTCAGCCCTGTCTCTTCTCCCATAGCGCGTTGCACCACCCAGACCAGCGTTCGTCCCAAGTTCTCCATCTCACTCTGACACCGCATAACCGAAATTTCCGTGGGCCCGCTTAACCATAATAAACCCAATACAGTCTGCAGGATATGCTGAATTACGACCGCGCACACGACCTCCCTTGGTGTGGCCAAGTTCCTAGACTTGACCTCCTCCGAGTCGTGAATGCGGTATTTGTCTAGCCATCGCCAGCCAGAGACGTCGAAAGCATGAAAGAGCAGCGACATGAACCAATAAGCAAGTACAGGTGCAGCGAGTGCGATGTAGGTGTCGGGAATGCCATCCAGTAAGTTTTGGCGAACTGCGAAGTAGAAGGGAATTTTGATGGGGGAAAGGCATACGGATTCGCCGGTCAGGAAAGCACGGCATGCTGTGGAGTTCATGGCTGATGGTTCTGGTAAGAAATCGTGGAGGGACTCATACATTGTACAAGTAGCTTGCAAAAGCAGCCTTGAGACGTAATAGTCAAAAACCGCTTTTACAACTGACTTTTAAACAGGTCGTGGGCGGATGAAACATTCACTGCTGACTCCTGAGCCCGACCAAGTTTAGTATCCGTTGATTTCCGCTTCCTATAACTACGGCTATCTGATTCTCGATGCTACTAGCAGTTGTCACACCGCCATTGTGGAATCGATCGAGCTAATGAGTAGATGTTGCTGTAGCTTACTAATTTGACATGAATATGAAGTCAGAATCTATCAGAGTCATAACACAACCCTTGGCAATCGAACGATTCGTGGGAGGACGCCAGCGAAAGTCTCTCAAGAGTCTCAGGGAGGCCCACGTTTTACAGCGTTTCCGACGAAAGATAAGGAACAACCGATTACCTTTCCAGCTTCTCCAAGTCTAATACATGTCGCCAACTTCGCATCATCTATGGAGCGCGTCACTTAGCCACCGCTACTTTTGTGCAAGGTTCCCAGCCCCCTCGAAAAAAAATCAGATTTTTATTTCCTCTTGTAAAAATGATCCTTTTGATAAGTACAATAATCCTACAAGAGGAATTTTTTATTGAATTAAATCTGAGCGAGATAT